>OY757907.1:114094236-114211736 GCA_963585895.1 Sepioteuthis lessoniana
TAAAGACACCCCCCCTCACACACACACATATATATATGTATATATATACAATGATGCAAACGCTTTCTTTTGAGTTGTCTTATGCAAAGTGACAAAAGTGAAATTTCAGTAAACACTGAACGCTCTGACATTGTAATTAGATTTTAGTTTAGCTACTAAAGATGGAGATTCTCTCTCTCTCTTTCTCTCTCTCTCTGCTTTTCTCTTTCTTTCTTTCTTTCTCACTCTCTTTCTCTGTCTCTTTCTCTGTCTCTCTCTCCTAGACATTCATATACAAATATATATGTAAATGTTTAATGTGTATAGGAAAGATGCACAGTTATGAAAAGTTACACTGCAAACATTGAGTGCAGTTGTGAATCAGCTAAATTTTTGTCTGAACGTGATACATTTGATTCGACGAGACACTTCCTTATTTAATCTCTTTACGTGGCATGTTTAGAAAGTATTGAGTCTGACCTGAATTTTACTCTGAATTTTTTTAATATGGTGTCAAATAGGCTGCCGTATTTCTGTTGTCGACATCTAGTTTCCTTATATTAAGCTGGAAATATCAGGATAGTCTAAACCTTTTTCTTAAAAGTGAGTATGGATTAAGTTTATTGCCAAACCCCTGTGGCACTACTTTACTTGGGAATGCCGACAGAGAAAGAAGGGTTTTACTATCACTCACTCGAGAGGGCACGTCATGTGGGGGTTACCACGTTTACAAACCTTGCGTCACATACTGCGATTGAGATCGGGATATCCCTGCAAGTTCACTAATCTATACAATGAATGAGTTAAGAAATATACTTGTTTTCTTCAGGCAGTCATTTTATATCTTTCATTCGAATAGTGCTGGTGAAAAGTTTCAGTACCATTGTCTTGACCTATACTATCTTAATTTATTGCTGAATATCACATTCATTCAGTTGTACACACACTATGATTGCTTTTACATAGCCCAATTTATTATCAATTCTTACTCTTTTTGGTTTCTGCTTTGATTTATCTATTTAAACTCCATTTCATTAAACGTTTTTAATCAGTGTTCTGTCAGAAATCTTTAATTCTTATTCCACTCATTTTTTGTTGTACGCTTTCTACTTTTCAAGGAGATTGCTTTGAGTTTTCTATCTTGACGCTTTGATATCTTTCCAGGTATACCACTGTGTTTTACTGTTTAAAGAACTCCATTTCTTTTATTTCTTTAACAAAATTTTGACAGCTAACAAGGAACGACCAACGTATTTTGCCATACTCAACTATGGATTGACTTCATGAATGTGTTTTACGATTTTTTTTCCATAACTTCTATTGATAGTTATTTGTTTGAGCAATGTTTTCTTTCATTTTAGTTGATCAAGCTGCTCTTGGGGAACTACAAGAACCCTCTTCTTATAGTAGAACGATTTGTATATCTAGATTTAGGTATTTGTTTTATGAATGCAAATTACTGGAACATTCCATGATTCTTTTCTCTTAAATTTGTTTATTCCATAATATTTCTCCTCGGAATGGCCCGGAACAAAAACTTAAGTGATCGCTAAAGATAAAACCTAAATTCATATCTGATAAGTGTCATCCAAACCTAGTATATCAGATAAGTATGGAATTTGAAATACAATTACAATCTTATAATTCAGAAAAAAGAAAAAGAAAAAAGTAAAATTCTGATCATGAAGTACTTAGAATTGGCAGTGAGTCATCTCGTCGAAGTCTTAACAGCAGTCAGGTTTTGTAGGTAACTCTTATTTTGTAAGCTGTTCAACTGTGCATAAGTTTTAGTTTAAAATTCAAATTTGAAAATTTGGAAAAGAATAAAAGAAATAGTTTCAAGACTTTCAAATCACAGCTCCGACGCATTCAACATATTTTCCTGTTGATATAAAAATCATGAGTGTAGATTTAATTGGATTTTCTTTGAGAAATTATTTCTAAAAAAATATTTTGAAGTGGTCCTAGCCGAATATTCTGTTTACTAAAAAATTTACTTTTTACATCTGTAAATAATTACATTTGAAATTTCCAGCTAAACTATTGATAATTGTTTTCACAATATTCATTTGAATTTGATAGGAATTCTGATTATTTTTTCCGCTTTCTTAGCAACCATACTTCTCATCCCACGGGTAAGTTTCCGTCCTATATCATTAAATATAACTATCTAAAGAAATCATAAAGAGATTTGAAATCACAAGCAATAAAACTACCTCTCACATTTATGTACTAAATCAAAGTTCAAAAATTTATAATGTCATAATGAACGGTCCTGAACTCCCTCAAAGGAAAACAAGAATAGTTATACGAAAAAGATGTCGAGAATGGATATTTCGTATTTGGATTTCCTTTTTTATGTTAGACACCAGTTAGTTATAGCACATGGAAATCTTACAAGAACTCCAACAGCCGTAATAATAATAATAATAATAATAATAATAATAATAATAATAATAATAATAGGTGGAGAAATGACAATTTAAGGAACCACACCTACCAGAGACGTTAACAGAAAACATGGACAGGGGAAGACAACCAACTTGCACTACACTGCTATTTATAGATATATAGGAAAAGAATGATAGAGCTCTGGCAAGAAAGTACTTGTCTTCAGAAAACAAACCAAAGACTTGTGGACAACGTCAGAACAATAATAAAGAAAGGTTGGTTTTCTGACCTTGAAATACTAGAAATATATGAAAAATAAATAAGATAGTATTACAGAACTAGACACATCAAGAACTAACAAACAAAAATAGCTTATTCAAAATAAACCGCCAACTTCAGAAAATGGAAACGTCACACAAACAATTTACAACCAAACAAACCAGAGCAAACACTAATCAAAGAACAAAGGGTAAATTTAGAAAATTTTTAGAGAATTATGAACGGAGAACAGATTAACTTACCATCACTAAAAGATATAGAATGGAGAATAGTTAAGACGGAAACAAATAGAATAAACCAAGTACAACCATATATATCAACGGATAATATAACCAACTTAAATGAACTAATCTATGCAGGAGAGAAATTTGCAGGTGAGAAAATAGGAATCTCCTCAAAAAGACTGAAGAAAAAATCAAAACCAGGATGGAAAATTCGACAGGAAACACAGATAAAAATCTACGAGAACAGGCTAAAAATATAAAACAAAGGAAAGACACTGGAATATGTAGAGACAAGAAAGAAAAGGCAACACAAAAAATAACGATACAACTCGAGGAAATAAACCATAAATTACAGGCAAAAGAAGGGAGATTAAAGAGATACGGACAAAGAGTAAAACAATACAGACAAAACAGGATACGTCAAAACAACGAAAGAAAATTCAGCCAACAACTTGTAGGAGATGACACGAAAACATACCAAAAACTATATGCAAGAGAAAACGAAGAATTTTCGACTAAAATATGGCAACCAAAAAGCATAACGAAAAAGTCTACTGGATAAACAATTCGACAAAAGAATTTGAAGGGCTCGAAGAAGGCCCGAAAGCAGAAATACACATCGATTTACTCAAAACTAAACGAAAAAATATCAAACTGGAAAACGCTTGGGCATGATGGAATACGTGGTTTCTGGTTCAAGAAATTCACGACAGACTAAGACTAGACACGACTGGGTGGGCAAGGACATCCACCGGGAGATGTACGTACAAGAAATTTAAATTTGATTATTCGAACAAATGGTACATACGCAACCCAGCATATGACCTAGAGAATGACACACATAAACTCATATGGGACTTTCACATACAAACGGATCACCTAATCTCGACCAGACGACCATACACTACAATAATCAACAAAAAAAGAGAATTCGAAAAATTGGCTACTATTCGGTCTCAGCTAACCACAGAATGAAACTGAAAGAAAGTAATAAAAAGGATAAGTACCTCGAATTTACTTGGGGATTGAGAACACTATGGAACATGAAGCTGACGATTATTCCACAGTAACCAAATGATTATTTATGGGACTGGAGGACTTAGAGTTCAGAGGACGAGAGGAGACAATTCAAACAACATCATTACTGAAATGAGCCCTAGAGACCTGAAGAGACTTGCTGTCTCTCAAACTCCAATAAAAAAAAATAGCTAACTGAGAAGAAAAACTCAAGGAGTAAAAAATAAAAAATAATGATAAGCAAGCACAGCAAATCATCACAGAAAAACTATAAGACGAGACGTAACTTCGTTGGTCAAGGTGATTCACGAATAAGATTTAAATTTGACTATAGGAACAAAAAAATATATACATAACCAATAATCTGTGTTGGAGAATGAGACACACAAACTTCTATGGGATTTTGAGATATAAACGTGTCACTTAATCTCAGCCAGACCATCAGACCTTATAATAATCAATAAAGATAAAAGATAAATTAAAGAATTGTAGACTTTTCTGTTCCGACTGACCACCGCGTAAAATTGAAAGAAAGCGAAAAGAAGGATAATTTACTCGACCTTGCTGGAACATAAAAGTGAGGATAATACAAATTTCAATTGGTGCTCTTGGTACAGTCCCAAAAGGATTGGTAAAAGGAAGACCTAGAAATAACAACATGTGTGGAGACTATCAAAACTGCTGCATTATCGAGATCGGCCAAAATACTGAGAACATTCCTGGCGACTTCAGGAACTTGCCGTCTCTCCATCTCCAGTGAAAGACCATCAACGTAAGCTGATGTGGAAAACTCTCAAGCAGTAACATAATAATAATAATAATAATAATAATAATACTAATAATTATTATTATTATTATTATTATTATTATTTTTATAATAATGATGTTGGTGATGGTAGAACAGTTCCAAAATGGTTCCGAGAAAGATTGGAGGAATTGGAAATCAAAGAAAGAATCGAGACCGTTACAGGGATAGAATTGTTAAGATCGGCGTGAATAATCATAATGGTCCTGAAAAGCTTGGAAAACTCACTGTCACTCATTGAAAAACCACCAGCTAACGACGTCCGAGCGTACCGTGGACTGAAAATAAAAGAAAATAAAAAAAACTGACAAGTAATTTGGCCTTGCCGGAGAACTTGTTAAGATCGGTTAGAATAAACAAAAGAGTCCTGGAGACCTAAGGGGACTTACTGTCAGTGAAATAAGTCAAGAGAGATGAAATAATAATAATAATAATAATAACATGCAGGTGACAATTATACCAATTGTACTTGGTGCGTTTGGAACAGTAACTAAAGGATTACTAAAGGGACTGGAGGACTTGGAAGTTGGCGGATGAGTGGTGACCATCCAAACTACTACATTATTGAGAACGGCCAAAATATTGAGAAGAGTCCTGGAGACTTGAGGAGACATGCTGTCACTCAAGCTCCAGTTAAAATCCATCAGCAAATGGTGATGTGAAAAAATCTAATGAGTAAATAATTATAATAGCAATCATAACAAATAGTAATTCAACGAAAAGCAAGAGCAGGTAATGAGTTGGCAGAGATGAACAATTAATCAGTAAGTAAATGTCGCGAATCAGCATAAAAGGACCACAAGACTAGACATGATTGGGTGGGAAAATGTGACCCACTGGTAATTGTGCAAGAGATTGAAGTCTGGTCTTCCAGACCACTGCATTGTTACGACCAGATAGAATACCCAAAGGATTCCATGATACCAAAGGAGACTTGCTATTAATTATACTTCAACAAAAGACCATCTGTTAATTCAGGTATGTAATACGACTACGATTACAAGTAATGATAATATATATATATATATATATATATATATATATATATATATATAATGAGGAATGCAGTACTCTTCTCTCACTCTCAGCGGTCCCATATCCAGGATTGGCTGTTGGAAGCGCTGCCCACACAGTTTGTCTTAGGTAGGGATAATCTGGCTGAGCCCATCTTTCTCTCTGTATACAACTGTTTTGAATTCAGTTTTCTTTTTCTTAGACTAGTTGACTCATCAAGTTTAAAGAGTTGATGATTCCCAATAAAACGATGTCTTTCTAGATTCTCTTTCCCTTTTGATGGCTCGTAGAACGAGAGAAGCGTTTACGTGAATAGAGTGAGACTGAACCGATCAAAGATAGAGTAAAAGGTGGTTTGTAAGATAACGAAAAAGCTGCGTCGCATACAATGTTAAGTAATCATATTCTCTTATTTCCAAAGTTACTGAAATTGAATATAATAAATTAAGCAACAGATGTCCAAACAATTGTGGCAAGTTTTATTTTTATATATTTCTTCTCCCCTGTTCGAGAATTTGCAATCATTGAAATATCAGTCGTCGGTGAGTATGCTACCGTAAGATCTCAGTGAAACTTGAGTTTCCCTTTCGTTTAACCTTAGAAGTACCGGGTTATCCGGGTTATCCATAGCAGTTGTCTTACCAATTAGGCTACGTGAGCCACTGGTATAGCATAAGCTAAATTATTTATTTTGTTTATATATATATAACTGTTAGGCTAATTCAAATATTCATTAGAATGAAATAGAGGAATAATTACAAAGAAAAGTATTGTTTGTTTGTTTGTTTGTTTGTTTTTTATAGCATATCAAACTTTGTACGTTATTCATTCATACTTTTCCCAAACGTATTGGCGTGATTTGATTGGTTGGTTGATTGTTTCGGTTTTATTGTATATCAACCTTTGTACCTTAATTAATGTCACATCCATTCTTATACAAATAAACGGTTCTATTTCAAACAATTGAGCTTTCCATAAATACACAGTTTAGTTGTCAAAAACATTTCTATTTCAAGCTATTCGGTTTAGTCAAACAGTTCTAATCCAAACAACTCAGATTAGTACAAGAATAGTTTTGTTTCCACTGTCAAAACTGTTCTATTTTTTAAACTTCATTTTAGGGTAAGTCCAGTTTCAATGTCAAAAACAGTTCTATTTCAAACAATTCAGTATTATAGTATAGTAAATATAATGAATGAATATTGGCGAAAAAAAGTTTTATTGATACCTAAACATTAGGCCTGAAATCATTTCTAACCAATAAAAAAATTTTGCCTAGTCTGCTCAGGTTGTAGAATACACCAACTGCTTCTCTGCAGAGGAGTAAGACTCCCCAACCACAGAGTGTCCTGGATATGGCACTAAACAATCTGATGGTGGGGTCCAGTAATGCTGGAGCTTTGGGAAATGCCGAGTCCCCTTCATTGCCCGAAATGGTAGCACCAGATAGAGTTCTATTTATGGGTGAAATAGACCTAACTGTGTACTTATGTTAAGCTGAATTGTTTGAAATAGAACTGTTTTCAAATTTAACTGTGTAAAGAAAAAATGTAGTTATGCTAAACTGTCTTGTTTGAAATAGAACTGTTTATATGTATAAAAATGGATTTGGCATTAAATAGCCTACAATGGTTAATATGCCAACCAAAATTACTTAATTTCGTGTTAAATGACCCGACAAACATTTATACACATAGAACCAACCAACCCACCAACCAACCCTTCTTTTTTAACAAATGAGACACAACTTGCAAGTTTCGATTTTTTAAAATAAAGTTTTATCTGATTCCTTCAGGGTCGATGCCGTGTGTGACTGCTGCACTTGGGTTTTTTTTTGGCTGTCATTAAAAATCATGTTTTGCATACATGTTTTAAACAGTATATTTATCGACTAACTCTATCTCTCAGGCCCCATAACCTAGTTTGACCGAGAGGACTCTAATTATGTAGTCTGTCTTTTAACCTGGCGCAGCCATCCCTCTCCAGATATACAGCTGGTTTGAACCCCCAGTTTTCCCTTTCTATCGGTTGCCATACCAACGTTATAAAATTCATTCTGCCCTACAGTTTACCCATAACTGTTGAGATAATATTTGGATTCAAATATTTCCAAAAGATACTAGTGATATGTGAAATAGAAACAGACTGGTTCAGGATTTGGATTCAAGTATCCTAGTCAACCTCCAAAGACGACAACTGTTTCGCTAAGAGGGTCTCAACATTATATTTGCATAAACTTTAAAACACCTCAGGGGGTGCAGATGCTCGCTCCATCAAGCCTTGTGGAATTACAATTACCCTTTATTAATAGCAATTGAAAATTACAAGTTTCATCTGATTTGTTCAAAGAGCTGAAATCTTGTATTGTATAATCCATAAAAAAATCATATTTTATACTGGATTTCGACGTGGTAATTATATGAACTTCAAAGAACGTCAAGAGCTGAAGGTACTTCTAGCATCAAACCTGAGGGAAACACAATGAACCTTTATTCATAGAACATGACAATTATCTGTTGAATCTTATTTTTTCAGAGATCTGAGATATTGTTCTTTGAAGTTAGTATTGTCATTAGTTGGATTAAAATTTATATCCTTATTTTTTTAAATATTTGAATACATTTGTGTCTGTCAATGTCTTAAAGTGTTTACCCGCGTTTTTAAAAGATTTTTTATTGTCCAAAGACTTCCTTTGAGATATCTTCATCTCGGTTCAGGTAAATATAAAATCACTTTATTGCTTGCTATTCATTTCTACGTTTTTGTCGTAGAAATGGTTTTCATTGACTTTTATTCTGTGTTGACATGTTAGTGGAATAAGCCTCAGATTAGATATCCATTTTCTTGCTCGACAGTTAGACATATAAAAAGAAAAAAAATACTTTAAAGTGCTTGTGTGTGTGAATGGTTGTGTGTATTTGTGTGTGTGTTTTTTTCTCTGTGTGCATGTGTTTTGTTTGTTTGTCAATCTCTTTCTCTTAAAATGATGGTTTTATTTTGATATATTAATGTTTTCAAATGGGTTTTCATGCTTTGTAATAGTATTTGTCTGGCGATGTCATATCGTATACTGTTTACAATTTTGTTGAAATATTTATATTTATATGTTTGATTAGAAACACCTCTTACTTTATAGAATGAACGAAATTTCTGTCATTTTCCAAAAGATAAACAGACAAATTCATTCCACTTTAACCCATTATTTAGCCCTATCTGCAGGCGGACATTTACATTTATTTTGAATGAAATGGCATCGGTTTCTAAACACAACAAAGAATTTTTCGATTTGGGAATTATTTATCAAATCAGAAATTTTTCAAGAAACAATAAAAGATTCGAAGACAAGTATAACAGTTTTTCAGATATATCAGTATTTAAAAGAGATAACAGTTTTTCAAATATATAACAATTTTCAAAAGACATAACCTTTTTTGGTTACAGACCATCTCTTAAAAGACTGGATATGTTGTGCAGTAAGAAGAATTAGTTGTACATAGTTCACTCGCCATTTAGAATGTTTTGTTCAGTTGAATGTCACTCCTCGCTATTCCTTATCCTCACTGGCCGCAATATTCTCTTCACTGGGATGAATAACGACATATTCTTTTTTCTGCGTTCGCACATAACTTCAGTTATTCTAAGCTAGGTTTATTGCATGATGCCTGAGGCGCCCCTTTTTTGGGGAATGCCGAAGGGGCCTGAATCATTGTCTGGGCTACAGTCCTGCACCTGTACTCACCTTAAAAATACCTTTCGCCATACATTACGGGTTGGTGGGACGTACAACAAATACCAACTATGTTAACTAGGTTGGTAGTTACTTGGTTGAAGCTGCCTTGAGTGGGTACTTGGGAAGTCAATCATTCACATCACGCGGCCACCCCTTCTCGAGGCTCTCATCTTCTTTGAAGGGGCTACATTTATCACATGGCACCGGAGCCAAGCCACTTTCGGAAAAATTGGGCTTGTCTGGGCAACGGTCTTGTGCCCAAACCCACCTTAAATAAGTTCTTGTGCCGTACTTGTCTGGTTAGTAGAACGTAAAACAAATAGCAATAATGCTGACGAGCAGTGGGTACCTTTTCCCGCTGCTGGCGAGTATAGTATTTTGTTAATGTTATAAATATTTCCACTTCATTTCTAACCTCCACTTTGGTTATTTTTAATTCAGTAAACTTTCTTAAGGTTACGACACAATAAAAAGCCATTAATTCAACTGATCTTAGGGGCTACACTTTGTCACTATGACTAAGTCGATCTTAACTAGCTAAACGGTTTCTCTGGGTGCAATGGCTTCATTCTTTTTTTATACTCCACTTCATGTCAAAAGAGATAAAAATTCAGTTCCGTTTAGTTCCAGGGCGTGGAATGAGTTTCAGTGGCGTTGTGGCTAACGTTCTGGACATCGATATCATGAGTTCGGACTTCAGTTTTGCTTTTTCATTCATTTTCGGAAAAATACATTTGGAAAATAGTTTCAATTCCACCACCATCTATAGTTAAATAATTCTCGAGGAAGCTGTTTGCATTTCATATAGTGCTTGCCCAGAATATATCGACTGCACTTCTGCAGAGCAGTAAGACCTCCCACGAACGAGTGTCCTGATATGACACTAAATACTATGTTACTGAGGTTCCAGTAATGCTGGGACTTTGGAGAATACGGAATGCCCCTTCATGGCCATCGCCCCTGTCCCACTCATGCCCAAAGTGGTAGCAACTGATAGGCTCCTTTTTATGGGTAAAATAGAACTAAACTGAGTACTTATGCTAACTTGAAGTACTTGAAATAGATCTTAGTTGTCAAAATTTCTTAGACGAATCTTGATGATGTTTATCATGAAGGGTTTTCTGACTATTGTCTTCATCTTTATTGTTATTTCCACAACGTTCCGGCCAATATGTCCTCCGCTCTTCTTCAGGTGTTTGTCGAACTCGGGAACCTACACGGAACTTCGAACAACGTCCTTCACTGAATCCACGGGAGTCGCCTGTTCTGATTCCGTTAACCATAACCGAATACAAGCGTTAAGTATCCCTGTATTGTTATTCGCCTGCAGTCAGGATTGAACCTGCAACCTCCTGTTTATTGACCTCCGTGGATTCAATAAAAGACCTAGTTCGAAGTTCCGTGTAGGTTCCCGAGTTCGACAAACACCTGAAGACGGCCGGTGGACATATCGGCCGAAATGTTGTGGAAATAACAATAAAGATGAAAGCAATAGTCTGAAAACTCTTAATGATGAAATAGATCTGTTTTACCATTTAAACTGTGCACTAATGCAAATGGAACCGCTTTTCTATGCTAAGCCAAAATTTTTAAGATAGAAATGAATTTTTTGTATTGCAACTCTACTTAGGTTAGACTGAACTTTTGTTTAACAGTGTAAAAATCTATACTTATACTAAACATAACTGTTTGTCAAAACTGGATGGCTTGAAATAGAACTGTGGATAACAACTAAATCGTGTACTCATGCTAAACTGTATTGTTTGAAATAGAACAGATTATTTGTATAAAAATTGATTTGTCATTAAATTACCTACAAAGAGAGATATGCCATGAAACCTAAACAACCAACCAATCAATCTTCTAACCAACCAATCAAATAGCGCCAATAAACTTTGAAAAAGTATGAATCCCACTATTTTCCCTCTTGCAATGGATAAATAATAGTCTTGACTGTGCTTGATATAGCAGCCGTTAGAAGAATGAAAATCTCTGAATTCAAATTTGTTTAACTTTGCCAAAAATTGGCCCTGTGTCACATCTTGGCAGAGAGGAGAGCGTTGTTTAATATACATGTGTTAAATAATATTAATATTGCTCTTCTATAAGAATGCCACGGCATTTATTGCATAACCCACGGAAGTTGATATACCATTAAACGAAAAAATCAAACTTTTGTTCCTCTGCAGTACAGAGTTCATATATCGATAATAAACCGCATATATTAGAGTGATCTCCCATTTATTTTTTTACGGTCTTAGTCAAAAATGAACTTTCAGGTGCTACGAAAATCATCTTATGTATGAATAGCTTATGTTTGGACCAGCAATATGTATATGGGTTTATGAGTTAAGATAAATGTATAACTAGTATCTTTCAGCTATTTCTAACATTTAGATTTGCAGCTGGTGTCATATTGCAGGGTTTTGACTAATGTTGATGGAGACGAAGACGTGATGAAGAGATATCAATGAATTCACAAAAAGGAAAAAAAGGTCAAATGCGTTGTCAAAAAAAAATACCCTCACTTTATTAATATATCAGTCTCCCAAGTTCAGAAGAAATGAAATGGCGTGCATTTGTATCAATGAGGGCAATAATATCCTTTCATTCCATAAATTGCTGTCTACCACAAATGAGTTGGAGGCCGTTTACGCTATCTCCGAAATTTAACCTCAGTACTCGTCTTCTGCCGAGCTCTAATTGCCCCGGTATTTTAAAAGTTTACAATTCTCGTTTGACCGTTTTTCGCATTTGGCGCTAGATTACACGTCGTTGACCCTTTGATATCTGGACAAACAGATAGTCAGCATGGTTCACTGTTAGAGAAGGGGGTGGTGGTTGTGGTAGTTTGGTGGACACTTTATTGCTCAAGCTATTTTAAGTACACCTTCTCGGTAACAATACCTTTAGAATTAAGTAACCGATTCTTCACCCACCCAAACTATAATAAAAGTTGAACACATTCATTTCGTATGCATGCAAAATTTCTGTGTATTGATATGGCCGTTGCATCTTCGTTTTAGTATTGTTTAAACGTTTGTCAGAACCTTAAATGACCTGTGCTTCGGTAGGGACAAAGTGTGCATATTGAAATGGCGATTTTTTTTTGTCTTTAGCCGGAGAATGAGGCTGCTGATTTCAGACGTTAGAGAATATACCGAGTACAACTAAATGATTTGGAAAAGCTTGATGTTCAAAAATCGTTCAAAAAGTTATAAGCTTGATGTTCAAAAATCGTTCAAAAAGTTATGAGCTTGTTGTTCAAAAATCGTTCAAAAAGTTATGAGCTTGATGTTCAAAAATCGTTCAAAAAGTTATGAGCTTGATGTTCAAAAATCGTTCAAAAAGTTATAAGCTTACTGTTCAAAAGTCGTTCAAAAAGTTATAAGCTTGATGTTCAAGAGTCGTTCAAAAAGTTATAAGCTTGATGTGCAAGATTCGTTCAAAAAGTTATAAGCTTGATGTTAAAGAGTCGTTCAAAAAGTTATGAGCTTGATGTGCAAGATTCGTTCAAAAAGTTATAAGCTTGATGTTCAAGAATCGTTCAAAAAGTTATGAGCTTGATGTGCAAGATTCGTTCAAAAAGTTATAAGCTTGATGTTAAAGAGTCGTTCAAAAAGTTATAAGCTTGATGTTAAAGAGTCGTTCAAAAAGTTATAAGCTTGATGTTCAAGAGTCGTTCAAAAAGTTATAAGCTTGATGTGCAAGATTCGTTCAAAAAGTTATGAGCTTGATGTTCAAGAGTCGTTCAAAAAGTTATGAGCTTGATGTGCAAGATTCGTTCAAAAAGTTATAAGCTTGATGTTCAAGAGTCATTCAAAAAGTTATGAGCTTGATGTGCAAGATTCGTTCAAAAAGTTATAAGCTTGATGTTAAAGAGTCGTTCAAAAAGTTATAAGCTTGATGTTCAAGAATTGTTTAAAAAGTTATAAACTTGAATTTCAAGAGTCGTTCAAAAAGTAATAAGCTTGATGTTTAAGTGTCATTTAAAAAACCATAAGTTTGAAATCAAGAGTCGTTATAAACTTTTTGCTAGAGATGAATAGAGCTGAACATTTTACAAAATTAGAAAAATCTGATTTATTTGTTCTAGTTTTTAATTGGTCGTGGGTTGCAAAAGAAAAGAGTTCAACCATGCCATTCTTTCTGTTTGAGACTTAGAACTTTTTGAACGAACCCCGTATATATATATGTATATAGGAGTTTTACACCTGGGGTATAAAAATTTGCATACTATGATTACAGAACGACGGATCCTAATTTGTAAAACTAAAAATATTTCGTTATATATTTCCACATTCACCCCCCCACATATATATATATATATATATATATATATATATATATATATATATATATATATATATATACGACAATAATTCAAAAAGTTATTGCCTTCAATCAGATATTAGGATTTTCGCACACCTCTCATATTTACTTGGCCCTCCCCAGCATTGAAATTTAGATATCAATCTGAATTATTTTCTAGTTCAAGAAGTGGTAAGTGCTGTTATAAAAATGTTTAGTTATGAGCTATCTTTCTGCCTGAGGCTTAGACCTATTTGAAAGGACTTCTTATACATATATATATATATATATATATATATATATATATATATATATATATATATATATATATATATATAAGAAAAACAAAATCCGGTCACTTTAAGGTAATAGATTTATTTCCATCCTGCTATGAGTATTGATATAAATCAATAACTCCAAATGTAACAACCAGAATGGGCACAGGAGGGAAGGGTGTGAAGCGGGGCAAAGAGGAGTGAAGAGTTTCCTCTCCGTTTCGGACATTTCCAGTTTTTCTTTTGTTGCCGGTCGGTACCATAACAAAATATCTAGACATAGGTTCTTATATAATTTCCACAGTAAGTTAACATACATTTTACCATAAATCTTCAGATTTAACTATAATGTAATGACTTACAACAATTCCTATCAAACATAAGTGAAGACTACATTAATATATATATATATATATATATATATATATATATATATATATATATATATATATATATATATATATATATATATATATATTTATATATATTAACATACTGAAAGAAATACTCATTGAAAATCTTTGATACACTTGTTTATTAACAATTACGCATTTTCCGCTTACATCTAATAATTAAAAAGTCACTTATTTAAAGATATGCTCGTTCGTTTCGTTAAATATTCTCAAAATAATATTACTTTGCAAACCCAAAGTTATAGTATTAATGTTTCATTCTTATGTTATAATGTTAATATTAGCATTTATTGACACTCTTATATTTACATTTTTACATAAAAGTTTTCAGCAACTTACTATTTTTTTCAGCAACGAACCAATAAAGTTTTCCCCTTTTGCCATCAGCCCAATAAGACTGTATATATAAAGACCAAAGATAATTATCTCCTGGAAATATTTGATTGCTATTTTCAACAAAAGGCATATATCATTATCATTTCGAATATCAAAAAACTTTTTATATATAAAGCACGTGTACCACGTCGTGGTTTAAAGGACAGCGATCTTTTAGTAGTTATAACAGTATATCAATGGGCACCTGGGGTGGTTTAATGGGTAGCAAGCTAGACTAGCAAACCTTCATGAGTGAGTTCGAGTTTTATTGGGTGCTCCGTTCATGAGGACTTATGGTACATCTAAGCAAAAAGATTAGTAAATAACTACTTTATCACTATAGCGATTTTGATCCTCATTGAATGCCTTAAAGTAGCGACCTTGTGCTGCAAAAAGGTGTTTTGATTTATAGAGCACAGCTGAATTTATGAAACTAAGAAATATTCCAGAACAGTCGGCTGCAGCTGTAGAATACACCGACTGCATTTCTGCAGAAGAGGCAAACCACTCCTCTCACCACGTGTCCTGGATATTATATTAAACAATATGATGGCAAGACTCCAATAATTCTGGAGCTTTGGAGAATGCTGAGTACACTTTCATAACCATTGATCCCAGATCCACTATGGCTCGGAGAGGTAGCACCAAACAAGGTCAAATATAACTTGTTGACATTTAAACTGAGTGCAAACAAATAACATGCTAAACGTTAGAAATAGAATGGTTTGGTCATTCAACTGAATGTATCTACAAAATGTGTTCATAAATCATATATTTTATATATAAAAAAACAGGATTTAACCTTACATAATTAACTATGAGTGATATACTATATAACAAACCAATAATATTCAGTAAAGTAATCCTTCGTTTACTCAAAGTAATGTCGCTAAGCCACCATAGCTAAGAATATGTTGATTGTATCCTCTCCAGAAGGGTAAGTCCTCCACTGCCTTAAAAAAAGAAGAAAGATGTCTTTGGTATGTCACTTAATTGTGTCTGATGATATTGGCAGTGTGAGGTACCTTGGTCAGGTGATATTGGCGGTGTGGCGTACTCTGGTCTAGTATTCTTGGCTGTGTGAAGGACCCTGGTCAGGTGATATTGGCAGTGTTGAGTACCCTGGTCTAGTGTCATTGGCAATGTGGAGTACCCTGGTCATGTGATATTGGCAGTGTGGAGTACCCTTGTCAGGTGATATTGGTACTGTGGAGGACCCTGGTCAGGGGATATTGGCAGTGTTGAGTACCCTGGTCTAGTGACATTGGCAGTGTGGAGTACCCTGGTCAGGTGATATTGGCAGTGAAGGGTAACCTGGTCAGGTGATATTGGTAGTGTGGAGTACCCTATTCAGGTGATATTGGCAGTCTGGAGTATTCTGGTATAGTGATATTTGCAGTGTGGAGTACCCTGGTCTTGTGATATTGGCAGTCTTGAGTATCCTGATCTGGTATTATTGGTTGTGTGGAGTACCGCTTCATTGCCATTAATTCAAGGTCAACTCAGACCCAGAGCAAAAGTACTCGTTAGGTCCCCATCTATTGGTAAAATATATGTCAGTAAATATTTTTGTTATTGGAGCAGAATATTGATATCATCTAACTGTAAATTATTTGTGTAAGGAATCGTTTTCTTACATGAAAACCTGTGTGTAACCGGACAATTTTCAAAAAGAAATAATTACTTTTAAAATAGAAATAAACTCCTGAATCCATCTGATTATTGTTTTTTTATAGAAATTCGGAGATTCAGTGTGTCCAAAGGGTTAATCTGCTGGACTGCAACATCGTAGTAATCGAGATCGAACCCTGGCTGGAAAGTTCACTTTCAGACTAATACCGTTGGGAAAGGTATAAACATCCTTACCAATCAGTTATGGGTTAAATAGTGCCACAACTGTTCATATATAAGGATAGTATTGGCATTAAATAACCCACAAAGGTTGATATCCCATTAAACGAAGAAACTGAAACTGAAAGCTCACAACTGTGGGCAAATTATTCTTATTTGATAGGCATACGTGAATTCATATTACTGTGATCAAAAACGCTTAAGAAACAACTACAGAAGAAAATATATGTATAAATATATAAAGAACACCATTCACTAACCTCTCGGCATAAAATAATCATAGACTGGAAGACATGCTGTTAAAATTAAACCGTCAACCAGGCAAAATAATCTCTACTTATGGCTACAAAGGAGATTTGTTCGGCGATATTTGCGCCTGTTATAGAGCGAGTTTATAAGTTACATTTCTAGGTTTTTGATAATAAATGCTATTCTCACGGGGTCATCTTTTGACAGACAACGATAAACTTAATATATAACTTTTTGGTTGTCAATGTTAAAACTGACGAAAAAATTGACCTGAATAATTTACGAAAGGAGATATTCAATCTCTATTCGTTCACGAGAAAGAAGCCGTATTTTATAAAATCAACATCAAACCTAACAACCAACCATTTTTAAAGAAGTCCGTTATCTATTTTAGAAAGATTTGTATGAAAATTGTCTCGTATATATCTTTATCGAAAATACATGAAAGTGTAGATCGGGTATTAAAGCATAGAAAATGCATCTGTTTAATATAAAATCTAATAAAAAACCTCTTTTTACTTCAAGATTTAATGTCAATGCTTATATTATCAGATAGATTTTATTTTATTCTCTTTATTTTTATTAATAATTTTACGTGAGTTGTCATTGTCTGGTTAAAAAGAAACAGGAGATACGAAAAAGGAAAAAGAGTGACCAAAACATATGTAAAAGAAAAGATACAAATAACAATCTGTCAGTTTGTTCTGCACTTCAATTTGATGCTTCGTGTTTATATTAGAATTTTTCTTTTTATCAGTTTATGTCAATATTTGAATGATTCCCCAAAAGTGTATTTGTTTAATGTAGACCATCTGAAAAAGTCTCCTCTATAAATTTAAGATTTTGCTGATACTTTTATGAATAGAACAACGAACTATTTCCTTACTGAAAATATTTCTACATTTTAGGAAAATTTGACTACACTTTGTAAATGATTTTGTCAAACTAAAACCTTTATTCCAAATAAATTCTATCTTACTCTTAATATGTAATAAACGCCAGAATTGTAAAGAAAATTTTATTACCAGTTTTGCTCAATTTGATTATTAATTGGCCGACAAAATGCATAAACATGGACAGTACAAGTATTGTTCATAAAGAAATATTGAAATACTTTCAGCTATTTCCCCTACCTTGTTTTATATTTGATATCAGTTTTAAGAATGAATTGCATGTCTTGTTGTTATTTGTGAATCTGGTTGACATGGATTCAAGATTCTATCATCTATCCATGAGAACTCTAATCTCAAAGTATGACAACGCTATGTAAAAGTTTGTATTAATTACCAGATTGATTCAATTATGTATATCCATCCACAGCCAGTATGTGTCTCATAATCATCATCATTTCGTACTGCCATCACGGATATCCCTGACCCTATCTCGCCACTTCTCCCTATCATTCATCGCTTTTGGCAGGTCTTCAGGGTTACATCCCGTATCCTCACATAGCTGCTGTATGTATGTTCGAGCTGGACGTCCTGCTTTTGCTTGGCCATATGCGGGGTCCATAGGAGCACATCACTGATGAGTTCGACCTTGCTTTTCCAGTAGTGTCCTGCGTATCTGGTTCGTCTAACTTGTATAGTTTTCAGGATGGGAGGCAAGCGGCCGTATAGTTGGTGTCTTGTGGGGTGTTGTCGCCAGGACTTATTCAATATTGCTCTCAACATTCTTGTGTAATTGCCGTCTAGTTTCTTCTTCAGCCGTTTAGTTAGCGTCCAAGTAGTACATCCATATAATAGTATCGATACAACCGCTGCTGGGAAGAAAATCCGTTTCATTTTATCGGTCAGGTCTGATTTCTATATGATCGAGAGCCTATCGATAGCTGTCCATGCCTTCGTTAGTCGTGTGTCAATGTCTTTTTCGGTTGATGAGACACTACCTCCTAGGTAGGTGAATCTGTCTACTAGTTTCAGAGAGGCTTCGTCTAGTGTGGTAATGTCGCCAGTTTGGTTGCAATACATATATTCAGTTTTGTGTGCATTGACATGGAGGCCAATGCCTACGGCGGCTCGTTCCAAACTCTGTAGAAGTGTCTCGGCTTGGTTAGGCGTATTCGCCAGTAACGCTATATCATCGGCGTAGTCGGCGTCGGTAATTGTTTTTGCGAGGTACATTCTGCTTCTTTTCTTCGTCAGCTCGAAGCCAACAAAATAATTCATCTGTTTGGCTTTTCGGTTCAACTTGAAATGATTTATTTTCATCTTAATAATTACAAGAATAAATTCAGTATTATATATTTCGGTATATGTAAAATGTAGAAATACTTGCAGTTAGGAAATATTTGATTATTCTGTTTATAAAGTAGTATTGATATCTTTAACTTATTGAGGAAACTTCTTTGGATAGACTAGATTAAACAAATACCCATTTTGGAAACCATTTAAACATTAACGCTAAATGATAAAAGAAAACTTTCTATATAAACTCGCAGTATTAGTCAAAATGTAATTGAAACTTAGCGAAATCTGACAGATTGATATATGTATTTTTTACATCTTTTTCGTATCTCCGTGTTTCTCTTTTTACAAAACAAAGACAACTCACTCATTAATATTAAAGAGTGTCAACAGGCTAAAATGATACATTGATATTTTCTTTTAATTGAACAAGAAAGAAGAGAACAGGAAAGAAAGATTTTGATATTTCAAAGGCCACATTATGTTAGTGTTTAATTCCTCGCAAAGGTAACTGTAATAAATTCGACTCAAGAATCCACTCATATATTTGCTTCCGGGAGAGAGTCCTACAGCCTTTTTATTGACAAATAACAATGGCAGAAACATATCTTGATTTTCCGAATACAATAGCCGACCTTGTACTTCCTGTATCTTAAAAGTCCAGAACAAAATCACAACAGTCAATAATAAGTATTTTGATAGTCGCCTATTGAGCTTGGTTGGGTAATCAAAACAACATTTTTATTCTTATTACTGCCAAGACGCTTTGTTGATTTCATGGTTAACTTGATTATGTTAAAGAGATTTTCCGGGAAATTAGTTTGTCTTAATGATCAATCATCCACTTTCTTTTCTGTTATCCATATATCAGCGACAATATATTTGCGTCGAGATACTTAACAATGAGATCGAGTCAGAGCACAAGGATTTCACTACATAACGTTCTTCTGAGAACACTTCAAATTATATTCAAACCAATTTTGCAGACACCTAACACATTTTCAATCATAAAAATGTATTAAAAAGGAGTTGAATTTCGGTTTGGACTTGTATTCAGTGAATTGGACGATACATACTACGTCCAGTAAATTGGAAAACAGTGTAAAAAGAAATGTTTTATCCCAATCTTGCAACTTGAGAAGTTCTTCTGGGAAATTCAGCATTCGGTATTCCAGCATATTCCACAAGTGAGGAATGTGTATTTTTCCCCATCCATCAAGTGCATCCTCATAATATACAATACTTTGAAGTTTACTCTTTAAAGGATGACACCACCCACATCAGATTATTATGGTGGAAGTGAAGTGAGCTAATTTAGTAAACCAGGGAAACTATATAATTCTGAATATTTTTAATAAGGCACTGGCATTTGCAGTAAATAGAGAGTCTTTTTTTTTAAATATTGGGATTAATTTCATTTTGTTCATTCAAATTTTGCTTGGTTGGTTTATTGGTTAAGTTTCATGGAATATCAATTAATATTGGTTACTTAATACCAAATCCTATTTTTACATATACATATTAAATATATGTTTTATGTAGAAGGATATGCCGTTAGCGACCCATTTGATTCGAACACAGATCTCCAGCCACCGAACACAACTGATGAAATAGACTGTGTGGATATAAGAATTGGTCCGTCAGAGATCTGGCGAATAGGCAGGAGTACGTATGTAAAACAGAGGTGAAATGTAACATTGCGAGATAAATAGTAATGTTTAGCATTCCAGGCTCTGAATTTGGCAGTAGACGAGAGTGAAATATCGGTTAAAATTACCTCCCTTTCACAGAACATTATAAGAGTGGCGACATGGAATTGTTTTGAACATTTTAATAATATGATTTGTATACACATTTTGTAAATATTCACAGTTAAATGATTGAACAGTTCTATTTCTTACAACTCATTTTACTTTTACCAACAAAGTTAAATAGTTAAAATTAAAGTATTGCTCTGTATCACTAACAATTCCGCTTAAAAAAAATTGACCTTGTGTTATATCCTGGAGGCGGGTCTTACCCCTTAGCAGAAGCCCCAGCCGACTGGGTTTGATAATTCAATGTATTCTGAGTATAACACAACAGATAATGTTGAGAAATCGGAGAATAACAAGAGGATTAGCACGCTAACGAAGATTTGATGGGGAGGTTATTTTTTAAACTAGTTAATTTTTTACATACATTGATTGAATGAATCATTCTGATCTAAAGATGCAAATATAAATTTCTTGATATTGTAAAAAGATGGGGCCGTAATCTAATCTCCTTGTTTGAGGACATGCTGTAAAGAACTCAGCCTGACGAAAAAGGGAATGTTTCAGATGAACATATTATTTCACATATTTATCTCGAAATTCAACAAGTATCGACTATAAAGCCGTATTTACTACGATAGAAATTATCGATGAATGAAACGATAATTTTCTTCAAAGTTGTCCGCATAGCATTTCATGCTTCTAGAGAATTTGCATTGTTCGAAGCATCTTTGTAACCTCAAGTGGATATGGTGTGGAGCTGTGATGGCTTTTTTTTTATATCTCCCAACTTAAACAAAAAGTCACGTGGATATTGGCTTGCTGAATATAGAGAGCACTGCACTCGCACAATCCCATATTTCACCAAAGAATTGTGACAAAGCGGAGTGGCGATAAGGAATTCCAGGAACTGATATTGACATATCTTGACCAGATTTATATAACTAGACGATAAGTAGACTTTAAGGTATTATCGTTTATAATGCAAGTTGTTAATTTAAATGGATTTTAAGATTTGAAAATTGAAATTTAATATAAATAAAATGATTCTTTCACGATAACATATGATAATAGCTCTCTCTCTTTCTCTCTCTCTCTCTCTCTCTCTCTCTCTCTCTCTCTGTCAAACACACACACACACACACACAAATATGTGTAATTATAGAAAAATCAGTAGATTTCAATATAAAAAAAATAAGTGATGGTTTGGTTCAAGAATTGGCTCGAGAAACAGTAATATTTTCATCTGTATATTTTCATTTTGAGATGCCACCCACTTAAAAAAAAAATCCTTTAAGATGTCAGACGATGTTTGAATTGCCTTTCAAATACAGAAAACATTTAGCAGCTGGAAATATTTGTACTGATATGAAAATCTTCATCGTCTGATATTTTGTCCTTAATAAAATCTGAAATTTGAGTCATAAAATATATATTTGCAGTATATATACGAAACCACACACACACACACTCACACAAACTCATACTATATATATATATATATATATATATATATATATATATATATATGTATGTATGTATGTATGTATATATGTATTGACTGCTTAAGAATGAACAAAACTTGTACCTTTAGTAAATGAACTTAAATTTCTTGTAATGAAACAATTTGTAACTAAGTATCATTACCTTCTGTGACAAGAGAAAACACAAGAGCGTTTGTTTTTCAACCACTTTTGTTTACTCCAGTTAAAGAAACAAAATGTATTAAATTTACTGTTTTATTCAATCATTTAGACTCTTTTCCGCAACATATACATCGAGAGCTAGAAGAAGCTCCACTCTAATGACAAATCCGTGGTGAAGTTAACTTATCTAGGAGAAGATAACTACCAAAACAAATTTCGATAAGGAAGCACGATCATTAAATTTCTGCTGACATGTAGGTATCCTCTAACAGGAAAAGTCTTAAGAGAAGGTACTATGCGCCCGCTGTGGAATTGTAATTGACGTGTGTAGTGAATATGGCTCTCTGAGTTCAAATTTAGAACGAGGGTGTTTGAATTTTACAAAGCGCTACAACCCTTAGTAAAGCAGAGAATCCTAAAATCTTCCCTCCAGCTTTGTTTAGATGGACAGACTGTGCTCTTTAACCATGGTATAGCAACTAGCAGAATAAAAGGAAAACATTGAATTAAAATATTTTAAAACTAGGCTTAAAACTGACCTTTTGTCACATCCTTTTTATACGGAGGGAGATGGTAAATACACACATAAACCGATATATATATATATATATATATATATATATATATATATATATATATATATATAACTATGTGGTAAGCAAGTATTTAGAGGATGAGTTTATTTATGGTTTAATATTTCGTTTTGTATATATTCAACGATCATCGGGAAAATATCATTATGTGATATTGTATTTCTAAATTATTTTCAACTCATGAAAAATGAAATGAACAAACGAGAAAAGTCTTCTTATTCTATTTCGATGGTATCTTTATTGTATAAATACATGTGACGTAATCAGTGTTAAATATTTATTTCATAGCGTAAAGTAGTCACAATGTTTTTTTCTGAATTTTTAGAAACTTTTGAGAAAAAAAAATATATATATAATGTGGATGAAAATATGTATATGCTCTCCTACCCCCGTAGGGTTGAGCTCTCTAGCGAATGAAGTAATCGCGTTGCCATTAGCGTATATGTAAGGCTCTTCATATATGAATTGAGCTCTCGGTAGCCGTTAAGCAGATGTATGTAAACTATAGTAATTGTGATTCATAACCGTTCAAAATTTACTTCGCTGCTGCTGGTTTTCTCGTGGTTGAGGGGTAGAGTCTTGGATTGGCGTTTGAGTCAACCGGGTTTCGATCCCAGCTACGGGAATCTAATATGTATAGCCACACAGATGAGTTCTGATAGAATGAAACAGATCTGTCTGTGGATGACAATATACATAGAGAGAGAGATAGAGAGAAAGAAAAAAAGAGAGAGAGAGGCATTACAAATATAAATATTAGAGGGAATGTGGACAATCGCAGGCTGTCATAATTATAACGTTGGAAGCATTAATACGGATGTTCTCCATAGAGATTATTAAGCCCGGCACGATTTAACATTGATGTATATTGAGTCTTTATGTGTCGATAACAACCAATCCTTAGTCATTTCCTGTCGTTTTACATTGACCCACAGGAAATATACGATGTTGTTCCGAAGTATGAACATCGCCACATTCTTTCTGAACAAATTCAAATCTCCCAGTGAATAGCTGAGAAATCTCGGGAACATAAAATATTAATCGACATGTATACTAGGCGCCTGGGTGAAGATGGTCAGACACAGGTGGAAGAGGGCGTGACGTGTTTGTAGGGAAAAGATAAAGTGTTTACTGAATGTTATGAATGGATAAATTGGGGGAGGCAAAAGATATGAGATTAAGCGTAAACAATGAAAGCACAACGATATGAAATAGAGGGAAATATTAATAGATAAAAGTGAAAGGGTATCAAACCGAATTTCAGATATTGCTTCTTGTAGAAGAAAATTATCTATTTATTTGGATCAACGTTGTCTAGCATAAGACAACAAGTTTTGGTACTCAAACATTCTGCAGTTTGTACAAATGATTAAATAATTAACTAGTAATAGATGTGGGCATTGCACTGAAGTCATGAATGGAGTCGCAGCCGATTATTTTATAATCTTAAGATTGATTGATTAATTCATTTATATGTAAGTCCGTCAAGGGTCTTTTTGTGGCAAGAGATAAAGGAATGGCGTTTATTCTAAGTATATTTTAATATTTTTTGTTTAGGTGTTTCTTAGGTTATTTTTTGGCACTCGCTACTATCAAAGACAGACCAAATTTAAACATCAATTTTAACGATGGATAGAATTAGAACAAATTCTACCACTTCGGGTCAGAGTGTGCAGAGCAAGTAAGGACAATGAGTAATGTCATAAACAGGAGACGTCTTTTTGGGCTAGGTCTTACCCCTCTGCACAATTCAAGTTCCGCCAACTGGGACATAAAACAGGCGAGAAAATGACAGTCACCAAGTGACAATGACTCAATGACTACATTGTTTTTAGCTCGGTATATGATCTGTAATTTTTTTAGCATTTTTCACATTTATATATAACAAAATGCATGATACATAGATAGATATGTCATGGTAATCTTTTGATGGTGGTAAGTTATCTCATCAATAAACGCTACAAAAAAGAGCATAATGATGCTCCATAAATCAAGGTTCGTTCATCGAATGGAGACTTAGACTTCTTTGACATTGTTGCAGGCGTTCTGCAAGAGGCAACATTAACCCCATATCTGTTCATAATCTGTGTAGACTACATCCTTCGAACGTTAATAAATCTAATAAAAGTAAATACCTTTACACTAAAAAGGGTAAGAAGCAAAAGATACCTCTCAGAAACTATAAATGATAGACACTACGTAGATGACTTAGCACTTCTGGCAAATACGCCTACCCAAGACGAATGCCAGCTGCATAATGCAGACCAGGCAGCAAGTGGCTTTTGCTTCAATGTAAATACAGACAAAACTGAGTACATGTGTTTTAATGAAGAAGGGGACATATCTCTTTTAAATGGTGAGACTCTGAAATTAATGTACAAGTCAACGTACCTTGGTGGCAGCGACTCATCAACTGAAAATGACATCAGTATGAGTCTAGAGAAGGCATGGGTTGATATCGATGGGTTATTGATCATATAGATGTCTGGCCAATCCGATAAAATTTCTTCCAAGCAGTGGTTATGTCACTTCTAGTATATGGATGCACCGCATAGACGCTGACAAAGCGTATAGAGAAAAAGCTAGACGGAAATTGCACGGGAATGCAACAAGCTGTATTGAACAAATCCTGGAAGCAACATCCCATAAAACAGTGGTTGTAAAGCCACCTACCACTTATCTCTAAAAACATCCAAATAAGACGAATAAGACATGCGTACACGGCTGGAGAGGCAAAACCGAAGTTACGTTCTCCTATGGAGCTCTTCATGTGAATGGGCTAGTGTCGGTCGATAATCAAATGCTTACCCACAACAGGTCTGTACGGGCACAGGATGCAGTCTAGGATACCCGCCGGGAGCGATTGATGATAGGGAAGAATGGCGAGAAAGAGTCAAGAAAATCCATGCAAACAGTGCGACTTGATATATATATATACATATATATATATATATATATATATATATATATATTGATGAAAATGTTAGCCCCCATTATGGGAGTAACATTAGGATATAATTTCAAACAGTTTCCATATGTTCACCCTTCCTGTCAACCCATACGAGGAATCTCCAACGGATTATTAAAAATCTTAGTAATTGTTTGAGCAAACCTTTATTAAAAAAGCAGAACAGATATTACAAAACCATTTGGGCATATTGTAAAAATGTGACAATACAGTTGATGAAAAAGTGGAAACTTTAAAATCGCAATATCATAAAGGAACAACGAGAGAAATATTAACATTTTTAAAATACCCTGTATATGAAAAATCCCATTGTATTTTTGATGTAAGTGCGTTATAATACTTTCATATTAAAACCTTAATAATTTGATTATTTTTCTTAGTCGAAACTCTGGAGATATATATTTATACACACACACACACACACACACACACACACACACACACACACACACACACACACACATATATATATATATATATATATATATATATATTTATCAATACTTGATAATTGAGACTGCTATAACGCTCCATTACTCCAGAAAAAAACATTTATGCAACTATAAATAAAAGTTACACAAATTAATTTAGCAAGTATTTTAAAAATTTAACAGGTAATTGAAAAGAAGGAACATTATTAATTAAATTGTATTGGAAATAAAACCTGCAAGCTCTGCCCTGCCAACGTCATTAGTAAATTATTTGAAAGAAAGTGGCACATAGGTTGATATTGTTTGAAGGAGCTGTACATTAAAGAAAATGATTCTTTTTTAAATTGATCAAATAATGAAACTAATTTTTATTACTTCTCATAAAACAAAATCTGCTTTTTAATTAAAAGCGATTTGGTTTTCTACTAATATTCTGGCAAATAACAAATAATAAATTCTAAATTTATCAGCTTATATGACAACATTTTGCAAATTACTAATTAATCATATATAAAAGTGAATAAAGTGCATAACCAATAGTTATTGAGAAAATGTAACAAGAAAACGTAGTAGCTCTGTTCGGTTTGGTTTCTTGGTTTAAAAGCATATCAAACGTTGTGGTTAATTTAATGCTAATGTTATCTTTGTTAAAAAGGTAATATAGATAGTATTTAACCTCTCGCTGGAAAAAGGTTGTAGTAGTTTTTGTAATAGTGTTAGTAGTAGTAGTAGTAGTAGAGAGAGAACATAATAAAGGATATAATTGGCATATCAAACACTCTAGGTTTATTACATGCGTAACGATTATGAAATCGTCTATATAATATATTTTTGGTGAAGTTGTTTCATAAGATTTCATTCTTTAGCATCGATTTATATGATATCAATTATTCCCGTCTAATTCTTATAATTATAAGGTTTCAAGTAATTGTCTACATTTAATAATAGTCCTTTGTTTGCACACAGTTCTATAGCTTTAAGTAAATAATAATAATCCTTCGTAAAATCATATAGCTTTAAGTACCTATTCTTGGTTGCTAATAGCTTACTGTTTTTTGCTAATAAATATTCCTACCTAATATAAATAAATGCCCACTATGGCATCAATTCAGGTGATCCTTCTTAATATTAATATTTTATACACAATTATAAGTTTTCAAGTAAATATGGCAATTCAATAATAACTGTCTATTCACACATGTAACTATTCATGATACAAAAAAAATACATACAATTACATGGTATTAATAATTTCAATCGAAAATAAATACTTTTTAAACAGATCTATTTGACCTATAAATGGGGCCCAAAGAAGTAGCACCATCATGAGTGGACCTAGGAGTAATATCAATGAAAGTGCACTTTATACTACCCAGAACTTGAGCCTAACCATCAGATACGGTTTAACGTCATGCCCATTTTTTGCAGAGGGTTCTTGTCTCTGCAGATAATTCTATCAGCTTAGTCTAAGTTCCGTTAATATTTCGGTTAAGAACAAGAGAAGAAAGAATAGAGGACAAACAAGTCACTATCATTTTTATGCAGGTATTAAAGAGAGAAGCTTTACATATTCAGACTGGGAACTGAATATTTTGGAAGGTCGTTTTGACCCGCCAAAATCTTCAGTTCCTTGTCCTTTTTGATAGAAATAAAATCAGTTATTTACAAAACCTCTCAGTTAAAACTTTTAAGCTGTGTATCGGGATGGAAGCTGAATTTTCCAAAAATGAGTGAAGGAAAAGTGAATACTCTTTAAAATAGTCTCCAAGATATTCAACAGATTTATTTCGGCAATTTTACCATTGGTTGAATCGGCTCTGAAATTCTATTTTTATATAATGAGAAGCTGGGACGTCACATTTGCATAATGCCCTCTACGTTGTTAAATCTTGTTGATAAGATGGATTTTCATTTTAGAAAGCAAGAAAATGTCAAGTCTGATAAAAAAAAGAAAAAAAGCCGCGTGCTGCACAACGCTTTTAAAAATCTATGAAAAAAAATTGATCAAAAAGTATGGAGATTGCTGATAGAAAAGTATTGACTTAAAGTCTACATATCACAATTTTATTAAATAAGTTGAAAGATTTAATCTCGATACTTTTTGATCTCATCAGGTATAACACTGGACATAAAAGAATATACTCGTAATGATTGTAGGAAAGAAAACATAAAGAGAGAAAGAGAAAAAGAGAGAGAAAATGAAAGAAAGAAGAGAGAGAGAAAACACTTAACGATAAAAATCGAGAGAATATATATATATATACATATATATATATATATATAGAGAGAGAGAGAGAGAGATGTGTGAGAGAGAGAAAGAAAAGAAAGAAAAAGAAACAGAGAGAAAATAGTCAGAGAGGAAGAAAGAGAGAGAGAGGGAGAGAGAGATGAAGAGAGAGAGATGAAGAGAGGGAGAGAGTGAAATAGAAAGAGAGTCAAAAAGAGACAATAAAAGACTGATACAGACACAAAAAAGAAACAAAGAGAAAAAGAGAAAGAAAAAAGAGAAAGGAAGCAAAATGTGAGAAAAAAAAGAAAGTGAATTTGAAAACATGAAGAAAAGAAAAAAGAAAAGAAAATACCCCCACGAAATAAAAAAAGGAAAAAAAAATCGAAAAAAAAAAGAAAATTCAAATTGACCAAGCAGTAGTCTCGACATGAATTCGGGTCAATATTATTATGAATGCATTATGGATAGAATCGCAATAAGTTCATTGGTTATTTGTGCTTTATCATGTATCAACTATTGTGGATTATTTCATAACAAATCCTCTTCATATATAAGATTTTTAAATAAATAGTTTGTAAGTAACATTTCTTAAACCTACCAGAGTTCATTTTTATGCGTTCAAATAAATGGTTTCAGGCATTGCTTATATTTCTACACAGTTAAGTCGTTACAAGTATTATTGACATACATTCATAATTCTAATAGGTTTCCATCATTGCTATGTAAAAAACATATTTCGATTTAACGATCATCTTTTTTATTTTTTGCACAGTGAAATGGTTTCAAGGCTAATAAAGGTTTAGATAGTTCTATTTGACGCGTAGATAGGACCCTAACAAGTACATACGCTCCAGGTCAGAGTGAACCTGGGAGTAATGACAATAAAGAGATACCCAATTTTCCCCTGAGCTCTAAGGCAAAAGCCTTTCCATTAGATAGTTTAGACCCATATCCAAGGCACTCATTGGGGAGGAGTGTTATCCCTCTGCAGACGTACTATTAGCATATTCTACCCCACCTAGCCGACTGGGGCTAATGACCAATATGGTTAGAAAATGTAAAACGAAAAAAAAATACATGTACACGAATCATTAAATAAGTTACCCGACTTTTTTTGTATGGGCACCTTTAATTGATAGTACACACATGAAACTATAGTCCCCTTCAAAGTAATCTCCTTCGGCTGCAATGCACTTGCTGTACCGTTCCAAAAACTTCTGGAAGACCCCATAGAAGTCCTCTTGTGTGAGCGTGTCAATGACCTTCGTCACAGCCTCTTTCATCTCCTCAATTGTCTCATAACGACAGCCTCTGAGCTTAGGGAATAAGCAAAAGCCACAGGGAGCAAGGTCTCGACTATAGGGACGGTGAGGAACTGTCTTGGTGCCCATCTTGCTCAAATTGTCTGTGACAAGGATGGAGTTGTAGACTGGTGCATTGTTCTGGTGGAAATGCCACTGACCCGATTTGATGACTGCTGGCTTCTTCCGATGGAACCTCTTCCTGAACTCCCTTAAAACCTCAACATAGTAACCCTAACCCTAACTCTTTGGCCAATCAACCCTGGTGTATTTACTTCCTTACTCCTCCCACACCTCCCATAATCCCTCACAGACTCCATGCTTTCCTTGAATCTCTTATGCTACTCAAAAACTGATGCTTGATTCATGCAAGATGGTCGAAAAACAGTTTGAAGCATTCCATACGTTTCTGTGGCATTTTTTCCAACTTTAAAACATAATTTTAAAGCATATCGTTCTTCCTCATGTCCAGATTGCATTTTTGAAATTCCACAGCTGTGACAATCAGGCTTTACTAGAATGTATTCCAATTCCTGCTGTAGGTGTTTATTTGAACTTGTTATCATAAAAATTGGTCAGTCATCTCATAAGATGTATAGAAATAACATAGCGAATTTTCAAGAGTCTCCTGTACAAAAAAGGTCTCGAAACATTGAATTCACCAGGTACTGCGGATCTGATGAGAATATTAGTTTAGGAAATAAAGATGTGGAAAAAAATGATAAATATTTTGACAACAGAGAGAGAGGGGGGGATTTGAGGAAATCCAAGATTACTGGAAGTGTAGGGTAGGTAAGATTGATAGAAAGAACAGAAAAATAATAAAAGAAATAATTGAGAAAAGAGGATGAAAAAAATAGATCGAAATTTTAGTCCGATAGATAACAGGCTAATCAATAAACAGTTGAGAAATGGGAAAATACAAACTCAAAGCAAAATATGAAAAGAATTCTTCATGACGTAGTGGCTAACATGCTAGACTGTGACATTGTAGGAAGCGAGTTCGAACTCCAGTCACGCTATTAGGATTATTTTCAGACTCATGCCTTTGGGAAAGATATTGAACCCACTTATTCCTAAAGAATTGAATTACCTCTTCTGTTTTTTTTTAACAAAGATGACACATTAAATAACCACCGATGGTTGATATGCCATTAAAAAAGAAGCCAAACCAAAGCATTAGATGAATTTTTAGCCACTTTAAATATTTTGTTAGATTCCAAGAAGAATGGAAATAATTCCGACTGCATATAAATATAAAAATATGATAAAACCAGTTATTCAGGGGATTTATTTATTCATCTTAGAATATTCTGCTGCAGTAAATATGTTGGTTGCCTTTATATTAAACCATCATCAGGGCAATGGTACTTTCGACATTATAGCATGTGTGCTACAAGGAAACACATGAGTCCCATACCGGTTTATCATCTGCCAAGAATATGTGCTTAGAATGTCTATTGATTTAATGAAAAAAAACAAACGGTTTCAAGCTAGCAAAGGAAAGAAGCAGAAGATACCTTGTAGAAACAATTACGGACGCGGACTACGTTGATGACAAAGCGCTTCTAGCAAATACACCCGCCAAAGCCGAAACCCTGCTACATAATCTGGAACAAGCAGCTGGTGACATAGGCCTCCATGTCAATGCAAAGAAGACGGAATACAAGTGCTTTAATCAAAAAGGCTACATATCCACACTAAATGGTTGTTCTCTGAAACTAGTGGACATGTTCACTCACCTCGTAAGTAGTTTCTCATCAACCAAAAAATACATCAACACGCTGGTAGCAAAGGCATGGACAGTTATCGATAGGTAATCGGTCATGTGGAATTCAGACTTGATCGATAAAATAAAACGCAGTTTTTTACCAAGCAGCAGTCGTGTCGATACTGCTATACGGATGCACTACATGGACGCTAACTAAACGTATGTAGAAAATTTCCAAGAATGTGACTTGAGAGACAATGCAAGGTCTGTAATTTGGGACTGAAGGCAGAGATCTGCTGGTAGCTCAAGCGAGGGAGAGAGATCCGCTGTAATCTCAAGCGAAGGGATAGTACCGCTGGTCACTCAAGCAAACCTATCAGCTCCCCGTGTGTGTTCTCCGGCCGTCGTACAACTTCACAAAAAGGATCCCAGCCACAGAAGAAAGATATGTGGAACACTCACTGATTGTATTCCTACTACACACAATCGTCGCCGTCGAAGAATTAAAATATAAATTCGTTGTTTGTCCATTGGTGCTATATACTACGGCAGAAATTCATAGAAACATGTTTATTCTATTGCGTAAGGGTATACATGTTTTGCGACTCTAGGGCATTGTTATCTTGGTTAAGTGCAGAACTTCATAAAACTTTCGTTCCCTTTCATGAAGAACGGGTGACACCACACTTCAAAATCTCTAGGACTGCAACCTAATCACCGGATCCAGGTTAGTGACATATACAGGACATCCTTTTTTTGTACGGTGGTTTGTCACACACTTTTGTTGAGATGTATACAGTGTTCGACACAGTGCATCGCAACTGTTCAGCCAGATTCTGATTTCTTACCCATTATTACACCAAATGTTTTCCATCTCAAATCTGAAATATTCATACTATGACTTTTGTCTGGAGACTAGACGTGTTTTTTACAAAAAGGAAAAATAATTGGGGCTGTAAAATATACTGACTGCTTCTCTGTTGAGGTGAAAGACCTCACCACCGACAAGTGTCCTGGATATGACACTAAAAATCTGATAATGACGTTCCAATAATTCTGGAGCATTGGGAAATGCTGAGTACTCCTTCATTGTCAGGCCCACTCTGGCCAGGAGTGGTAGCACCTCATAGGATCCTATTTATGGGTCAAATAGAAGAAAACTGTATTTATACTAAACTGGATTGTTTGAAATGGAAGTGTTTTGACATTTAAATTGCGTAATTATGCTAAATTGAATTGTTTGAAATAGACCAGTTTTAACATTTAACTGTGTGTAAATAAAAAAAACAACACTATACTGATACTATACTGAATTGTTTGAAATTTAATTTAGTGTTAAATGACCTGAAAAGGGTTGATACTCCGTACCAAAACTCAACCCACCAACCAACCAGCGAAGAAAAAAATCAGTTAGTGTATTTTGCTACTCTTCTGGACAACAGAGAAAATTTTTTAAAAAAGCCAGAATATCGACACATTCTTGGACCGTGCCAGAAGTGAAAATGCTGTTAAAAACGAAGGTGACGGTGCTACCAATTATATTTGAAGTGTTTGGAAAAGTTTCTAAAGACTCAGATTAGAGGCTGCAGGAAGTGGAGACAAGATGAAGGAACGAGACCATGTAGATCACATCACTGTTAAGATTAATGAGGATTCTTAAAAAAATGAAGACCTGAGCAGAGTTGATATTACTCAGATTAAAAAAAAAACAACACCTTTTTAAACTCGTGTGAAAAAACTCACTGGGTGAAAAAAATTGTAATCAAGAAATATATGGACAAATAAACCCGGAAAAAAAATCTTAGTAAGGAGTTGAAAAACAAAGTCATGAAAATCTTAGTAAAAGTGAACCTACCACCACAACGACCATTACAACGCCAATTTTAACAAACGCGGAAAAACAATCTTACTCAGCGATAGCAAATGTCATTTAGAATGTTCGGTTAAATTAATTCGCAAGGAAAAAGGCTATTTTCAAAAATAGATATTTGTTTTGATTTTGAAATATTTTTTACAACAATAGGTCACGATCCATTTTCTGCAATTATAAGAAAGGCTGCCAGAAGGAATTTTCATGCGATTATTTAAAAAATGAAAAAAGAAAGAAAAATAATAATGTGATTATTAAGAAATTCAATCGGAAATATTTTTACTCTACAAGCTGTTTTAAAAAGGCAAAATAATTTTTTTTAATTCGTCAAATTCCCACTATTTTTGCCATAGAAATTGAAATAATAATAATAAATAATATTCATTAGCATCATTATTTTAAAATTGCTTTCGTTTTTTAATCAAATAATATTTATTTATAAATAAATAACAATTATTTAACTATTTTTGATTTGTCACCCTTTTACAATGCAACTTTAATGTAATACTCACTTGTTTCTATTTGATTTAATTATGAGCAAAAGACAAAGGGAATAATTATAATAGTGTTTATGAGATATGAAAACTTTCCAAGATGAGATATTCACCAAGTAACCAAAACTAGGCTTCTGATAGCCAAATAAACATGAAACCAATTACACGTTCATCGCAGTCCAACTCTCAGGGAAGAAAAGTGCAAAAATGTCATGCTTTTCAATAATTCTATTAAGAACAACATGACGCTGGTATATCTATCAACCAACCAATCAATCAATCTATCTATATATATATATATATATATATATATATATATATATATATATTCAAATCATTTCTCATGACGATGAAATAAGATTTAAAAGCGTAGAGACCAATAAAGAAAAATTAAAAAAAATTAATATTACTACTATTCGTCAAATAACGTTTGATCATCTCACTCTGTCTCTCTGCTCTGTCTGTCTCTGTCTCTCTCACTCACTCACAGACACACATACACAATCACAATATATATATATATATATATATATATATATATATATTTGTGTGTGTGTGTGTGTGTGTGTGTGTGTGTGTGTGTTATTTCTGTGTTTGGGGGTGTGCACGTGTGTTCGTGCTTGTTGTCTTTCGGTATGTTTCTGATTAAAATCTGAACCATCAAAAAGGATGGAATGGAATTCGAAATTTGCTAGAAATCAAAAATAGCTAAACTATTTGCAGAGTTTTTTAACACTTGATTTCTTATCCACAGTTCCTTCCATAAAGTAAAAGTAATAATAATGATTAAAATGAGGCGAGGAGTTATTTTCATTTGAATGCATAATGCCATAATCATCATCACGTCGTGCTGGTAGCACGGATATCCATGACCCTATCTCGCCACTTTTCCCTATTGTTCATCGCCTCAGGCAGGTCTTCTGGACAACATCGCGTATCCTCACATAGTAGCTGAATGTATGTTCATGCTGGTCGTCCTGCTTTTGCTCGGCCATGTGTTGGAGTCCACAAGAGTACATCACTCATGAGTCGGTCCCTGCTTCTCCAGCAGTGTCTTGCATGTCTGGTTCGTCTAACTTGAATAGTTTTCGTGATAGTAGGCAGGTGGCTGTACAGTTGGTGTCTTGTGGTGTGTTGCCGCCAGGACTTTTTCAAAATTGCTCGCAACTGCATAGTTCGGAACGAGCAGCCGCAGGCATAGGCCGCTATATCAATGCACACAAAACGGATAATATGTGCTATAATCAAACGGGTGACATCTCCACTCTTGACGGAACCCCTCTTAAACAAGTAGACAAATTCACTTACCTAGGAAGCAGCGTCGCATCAACCGAAAAGGAAATCGACACGAGGTCAACGAAAGCATGGACAGCTATGAATAGGCTATCGATTATATGGAAATCAGACCTAACCGATAAAATGAAACGCAGTTTCTTCCAGGCAGCGGTCACATCGATACTGCTATATAGATGCACTACATGGACTCTAAAAAAAAACGGCAGGAGAAGAAGCTATACGGCAATTACAATGCCATAATACATAATCTAAATAAGAAAGTGTAGGCGAGAATTTGATCATAAGAAAACTCAGAGGAAGAATTATGAAGCCAAACATGCATTTAAGTCTATTGTGAAAATGTCAACAATCAACAAAGAAAATAGGTAAATATTACGGACAGCAAGTTCAACTAAGAAAGGAAAATGAGAAAATAGGAATAATAAAAAGACATTACGGTGTAATTATTAAAATGAAACGAAATTTTTACATCAGTTGGAGACAGATAGACGATTATTGAGAATATCTACCAATTCACCTTTTAAAATGGCGAATTACCAACAGTGAACAGACAAATAAAAAAAACTATATGTATAAATGTTTACCGTTTATCATGATTCCTTTTTTAAAATACCGAAAAGAAAAAAAAACAATAGTAATTTCTTATTCAACGACGAGGCCATAATATTTGTCTCTCTTGTTTTACAATTTTTAAAAACATATGTCCACTTTATTGGAAAAGGAAGATGAGAATAAAATACGTGCGAAAATTGATTCGTAACATTTTCTATTTCTTCATATCTACATAGTTTTCATTTGTCTAAAAAATATTGGAAAAGAAAAAACCTAACAGAAAGGCCGAATGGACAAGTTAAATGGAAAAAGAACCACAAGAAATTGAAGAAGGCTTTGAGGCAAAAATACACCAGGAATCACTCAGGATGACACTGAAAAAATATTCATAGATTCTGGTTTTAAAAATTTCTCCTCCATCTACAAAAGACTCGCTCTTGAAGTGAGTAGATTCTTAGAAGAAATAAATATGCTCGAATGGAAGACTTAAGAAAATACCACCCTACAAAGGAATTGTCACCAATAACTAGAGACCAATTACCTGTTTACCTATGATGTAGACACACTAACATATAAGGGAAAAGATCCATTACTCGCAATTAAGTGAGAGACTCCGTCTTGAGGAACAAAAAGGATGCCAAAGTAGAACAAAAGGATATGTTGTAAATCGATCAGAACATTCACAAAGAAAGCTAAATGAGACAGAAAAATGTAGACATGGTGTGGATTGACTACAAAATGGCGTACGATATGTACCTCAGACCTGGATAATTGACAGTCAAAAATGTACAAGATCAGAAACAAAGTAATAAGATTCAGCCTGAAAGCCTTAAAAAACTGGTGAGTGGGAGGAAATATTTTTGCTGAGGTGAAAGTACAGAAAAGCATCTTCAAGGAAGATACGCTTTTACCATTACCATTTGTACTATCGATGATGCCATTTAATCCCATACTTAGAAAATGTTTTAGGGGCCACACATTTACTAAATTGCAAGAAAATATTAACCACCCAATGTACATAAACAGCATCAAACTCTTTGTTAAAAATAATAGGATAAAGGAATGGAATTTGGCATAGAAAGATATTCCAGACTAATAAGAAGCGGAAAAAGACAAATAATTGAAGGAATAGAACTCCCAAGTTAAGAAAGAATCAGAACGCTAAGAAAAAAGAAAATTGCAAGTACATGGGAATATTGGAATCAAACAGCTTTAAAAAAAGTGTAGAGGAAAGTAAGAAAATTAAAATAGTATCTTAGACGAACGATAAAAGTTCTCAAAATCAAGCTCTTTTGCTGAAGTCTCATTAAAGAAATTAACATCTGAACGGGCCTTTTTGTTAAATACTCTGGCCAATGTTTGAAGAGAACGGGAGAAGAACTTAAACAAATGGACCTGACGATAAGAAAACTAATGACGAACACAATTTTTCAACCCGAGAGATGACATAGACAGACTAGAAAAGAAAGAGGAGTCTCCTCGCTTGCATTGAAGGCAGCGTCGATGCATTAATACAGTAATTCGGACAAATATAAAAGAAGAAAGAACAGCCAATTTCGCGGGCTATTCGATGTCAAACAATCGTAAGAAGGAACCGTTGTGGTAATATTTACTCATACATGTGTAATATCATGGTTCATGCCTTTTCCAAGTGTCGTAGTCTGTAAATGAACGTAAGAACGCGACTTGTGTTCGAACTCGCAAACTACGATGATGTAGCCCAGAATGCTTGACACTACGCCATTGATTTAACTTCCAGGAGATCTGGAGAGAGTGGAGTATCTCATCATTGCTATTACTCCCCAGCTCTCTCTCTCCCTTTCTCTCTCTCTCGCTCTCACTCTCTCTCTCCGTCTCTCTCTGTTAAGATTCTATCGATGGGTCAAATAGACCCGTTGATAATTTATTTCATAACATTATATTAAAAAATCTTTCGGAAAAACCACATAAAAAGTTTTACGATAAATGTACTATCAATACGATTCCCTAAGCGCTTAGTTTAAGATAACCCTAAATGAGATGGGATGCCATAAAAATCAATCAATGAATAAAACATTTTTAATACAAGTGAAAAAAGAAAGAAAGAAAGAAAGAAAAAAGAAAGAAAGAAAGAAAGCTTCGTTAGATGAAATAATATGAAAACAATGAGTATATATGATATAGAAAAGTTATGAAATAGCAAGGCTAGAATGAATTATATAAGATTACAGAGGAAAAGAGAGAAAAAAGTGAAAGCAGAAAAGAGAAGGGTATATTCAAATTTGTAAGATTCCCACGGTTTCCATAACAACAGTATGCCCAATTGCTCTGCAGTGAAACCAGAAAACATGACCGATAAATTTCGCTCTCTCTCTCTCTCTCTCTCTCTCTCTCTCTCAGCGTTTGAAACTGGAGTTTAAATGACAGCAAGTCTCCTCAAGTCTCCAGGACACTTTTCAATATTCAGACTAATATTGATAATGCTGTTGTTTGGATAGTCTCCACTTGTCCTTTTATTTCCAATTCGTTTAGTCCCAGTATTAATCAGTTGAGAGTACCGAGCGCACCAATTACATATGGTATCACCGTCAATTTCATGTTCCATGACTTTTTCAGTTCTCAAGCAAGGTTTGTGTTCTGTAGTGGCTCGTACCAGGAGACTTCCGGTATCTCAGAGGAATAAAATATGTGTTTCTTAAACACGGTCAGTACTGAAAGATCTCGGTCAGTAGTTAAGACCAACTGCAGACGTAACACCAACAGCGCGAAAGGTAGCGCTTTGAAGAAGACCAAATCTTACCACGCAAATCTGCTCTTATTTTTCTTCGACTCTCTGGCGCCAACACATTTCGTGTAATTGTTTTGTTTAACCAAGCTACTAATACTTTCTTGAATATTTATGAGACGAATCATTGATATCTAATGTTGTTTTTACTCTTTCTCTCCAAGATAATATTTAACTTTCATCTTTCTGTTCTTGTAAAGCTTCACGCGTCCTATTTGATGCACAATCAAGTTTTGTCCTTGAAATGGGCATTTTCACATCTTGAGCCTCTCATTATACCCAGAAGCCGAGATACTTTTGACGTCAAAAAGTGCAAATAGATATTCAATATTTCTTTTTTGACGAAATATGTTTTTTCTATCATTTTACCCTTCACAATGTTTCGGGCTGTTGATTCTCTGAACATATACGGTGAAATTTTATCCAGTACCGTCTGTTCCCAATCTGTTTGTTCAATTATATACTAATATATATATATATATATATATATATATATATATATATATATATATGTCTGTGTGTGTGTGTGTCTGTGTGGTTATTTACATTTAGAAAGACAGAGAGAGAGAGAGAGAGAGAGGCAGAGAGAGGGAGAGAAAAAAAATTACCAGTCATATTTTCTGGTTTTACTGCAGAGCAATTGGACATCCCGTTGTTATGGAAACCCTAAGAATGTTACAAATTTGAATATACCATTCTCTTTTCTGCTTTCACTTTCTTTTTTCTCTCTTTTTCACTGTAATCTTATATAATTCATTCTAGCCTTGCTATTTCATGACTTTTCTTTATCATATTTACTCATTCGCTTCCTTTTTACGACGCTTTTCTTTCTTTTTTTACTTTCTTTCTTTCTTTCTTTTTTTCTTCACTTGGATTGAAATTGATTTATTGATTGATTGATTTTAATGGCATCCCAACTCATTAAGGGTCATTTTAAACTTAGCAGTTAGGGAATTGCATTAATAGTGCATTCATAGTAATTATTTTTTATGTAGTTGTTTCGTAAGATTTTTTAAAAAGAATGTTATAGAATGAATTTCCAACAGATCTATTTGACCCATAGATGGAATCCTAACAGACAGAGAGAGATAGATAGATAGATAGAGAGAGAGAGAGAGAGAGAGAGAGAGAGAGTGACCCTGGAAGAAATAGCAATGAAGAGATACTCCACCCTCTCCAGATCTCCAGGAAGTGAAACCGAAGGCGTAGTGACAAACATCCTGGTCTACAATATCGTAGTTTGCGAGTTCGAACTCAAGTCACGGTCTGACGTTCATTTACAAGTAAGACACTAGGAAAAGGCATGAACCACGATATCACACATGTATGGGTTAAATATTTCCACAACTGTTCCTCTCTACGATTGTTTGACATCGAATAACCCATGAAATTGACTCAGAGTAAAACAAAGAAATCAAAGTGAACCAGATCTTCAGGACTGAAACCCCACTGTCAGATATAGTTATGTCATGCGCAGATCTCCTTTTTTGGATAGATCTTTTCTTCAGAGAATATTGTCAGAATATATATATATATATATGTGTGTGTGTGTGTGTGTGTGTGTGTGTGTGTGTCATTCAGGGAACTACTACTACTCAGCTCTTAGGTTGGCGTCTATTGATGAGGTTAAAATACAAAAATCGAAATCTTATCATGACTCGATCAAACCACATGTCCAAACCACCTCACTTTTCGAGCGGATAAAAAAGGGGCGCGTTCTGCTGCGGTTGGAGCTCTGGCCCAAATGTTGTAAAATTAGTCTCAGAAACCAAACACAAACAAAAATTACGTAAATGCAAAGCATAATACAAATACCGACATTTAACGGTAATACCTTAAATAGCATAAGCCAACTTCCGGAGCTGAGAGCGTCGACTATAGATCATAACAGGGAAATGTTGTGTATACAAGAACACAGATACCATCATAGAGAGGAAAATATAGAATATCTTGTTACTGGCAATGGATGGACGTTTTTCTCGGCATCTGCTTGGAAAAACTCTGTCAACGCCGTGATAGGACGTGTACGTATGATTATCGGCCCACGGACCTAAAATCACATAACAACATTGATAAATACAACCGAAGATGATTGTAGCCTCGTTTTATGGCAACCCCAGCACAACGATAATCTGCTACATCACGACTGATGCTAGTGATGAAACGGGCCTCGATGCCTTCAATAACGAGCTATTCTCTTTTGTACGAAGCATCCCGTAACACAACTTTCTAATTATCGGCGGAGATATAAATGCACAAACAAGTAAAAGCATTAAAAAAAACCAAATTCAGGTTACTCGACTCGACAAACAGAAATGGGGAACATCGAACGGACTTTATGTTAGAAAATTGATTTATATGACTTAATACAAAATTTTGGAAAAGAAAGAGAAACTTTGGACTTACTCATACCCAAATAACGCTAAAGTACAGATAGACTACATCCTCATGCATAATAAATGGATTAATTGCGCTTGGAATTGTGAGGGTGTGTCATCCGATCACCGAATTGTCACTGCAAAGATACGTTTGAGCCTTCGTAAGAATGTTGTGCGAACAACCTGTTGTATAGTGGCTCGTACCACGTGAGTTCCGATATCGCAGAAGACACCGTATTTCTGAAGCACAAGGCGAGACAAAAGGAAGCAGAAAGAGAGGCAGGGAGATAGCTCTCAAAGGACGTCGGTCAGTAGTAAGACCAACTTCAGACGTAACACCAACAGCGTGAGGCTTATAATACTAGTCGGACTGTAACACTAGAGTTAATAACAATTAAATTTATTTCACTATGTATATTGCCTTACCACGATACAACACAGCCACAACTGCACACTATGACTCGTCCCTGCTTAATAATAAGGATATTAGCGATAAAAATACGATAACACTGAGATACAAGTTCTTTGCACTAAATTAGAAATTAGAAACACCAACTCCGAATGATAAATATGAGCACTTCGTCAATGCCCACGTAGAAGCAACAGATGAATACACACCAACCATACTAAAAACCAAACAAAGGGTTCCCTAGGAGACATTAGCTGTTAAAGCAAAACGTGATGACAAGAAGACTGCATCCCTATGCAATAGGAGAAACCCGACAAATGCCAACACTCAGAAACTTAAGAAGGCAAAGAGCGAACTAAATTATGCATAGCTAAAAAACAAACAGAATACATCCAATACCAGATCAATAAGCTTAGAGAGCGATTGAAGATAGATAAACTCGGATTTCATGGCAAACTCTAAATGTGATGAATAGGAGGAAGTGCACCGCGAGAGCCAAACTAAAACCGACCAACCAAGAAGAACGAATTTACCTATGGAAACAACATTTCAAGAATCTGCTTGGAAAATCAACCCAAATTACGAATAAATCTTTCACGATAATCATTAGTAATCCAGTAGACATCAAACCAATACAATTTACGCACGAAATCGATGTATTACTGAGAAAAATCAAAAATAGGAAAGCAGCAGGTCTTAATGAAATACCCACTGAAGTATGGAAAGCAAGGAAATTTGACTACATGCTATTCCGATACAGCAACGCTGTTTACAACCAGAACATAATAGACAGATAGACAAAGGGATGCATACTCCCTCAAGAAAGGTTTCCTCGGAATCACCAAGAACTACCGAAGTATAACCCTAACTTCCATTTCGGCCAAGATTCACGTGTTCCGTTACTAAACCACATAGAACCCAACATTTAGAAAATTTTTAAGAAGAACGAAAATGGCTTTCGTAAAAATCGATTCACGGCATCAAATATTTTGACAATCCATCGAATTCTGGGAAGTGTTCGTAAAAAAAAAGCCCATTAAAGTGGATATTATTTTTTGTAGACTTCGCCAAGGTATTTGACTCCATACATAGAGGAAAAGATGGAGAAAATACTTCTGGGTTACAGTCTTAGCTATGATGATGTTACCTAAAAATATAAGAGAAAAGTTCGTTCATCGGGTGGAAACATAGACTTTTTGACATGGTCGCAGGTGTGTTGCAAGGGATATATTGGCCACATTCCTATTTATGATATGCCTTGACGACGTACTTCAAACGTCGGTAGATTTAATGAAAGAAGGCAAGCAGCAGAAGATACCCGCACGAACAATCATGGACGCGGAATACGCTGATGGCATAGCATTTCTGGAAAATACACCCGCCCAGGCCGAATCTCTATTGCATAGTCTGGAACGGGCAGCAACTGGCATAGGCCTCAATTTCAACGCAGACAAAACAGAGTTCATGGGCCCAAATAAAAGAGGCGACATCTCCACACTAAATAGTCGATCTCTGAAAATTATGGACAAAGTGTCCTACCTCGGAAACAGCGTCTCATCTATGGAAAATGATATTAACATGTGACTAGTGAAAGTTGGATAGCTATTGATGCTATCAGTCATATGGAAGACAGACTTATCAAAGAAATAAAGCGCAATTTTTCCAAGCAACGGTCGAATCAAGACGGTTGTATGGATGCGCCATATGGACGCTGACTAAGCCTAGGGAGAGAAAGCTTGACAGCAGTATTGGACAAGTCCTGGTGATAGAATTCAACAAAACAGCAGCTGGACGGACACCTACCTCCCATGTCAAAAACCATCCAATTTAGAGGAGCAAGACATGCTGGACACTACTGGAGAAGTAAGGGTGAGCTCATAAGCTATCTACTCCTGTGGACCCCTTCACACGGACGGGCAAGAGTAGCGTGACCAGCTAAAACCTATCTACAACACCTCTGTATTGATATTGGATGTAGCCTGGAAGACCATGCGAGAGCGATGGATGATAGGGGCTAGTGGCGTGAGAGATTCAGGGAAATCCGTGCTAGCAGCACACCATCATTATATATATATATATATATATATATATATATATATATATATATATATTTGTTATAACAGTGTTGGTTTTCACTAAATCACGTTGTGGGTTTGTGTCGAACCGAGTGCAATATGATATGGAGGGTGCTCAATATCTAGGATAGAGCTATTATATAATGATAATAATATACACACACACACACACACACATATATATATATATATATATATATATATATATATATATATATATAATTCATGGAATTTAGACTATGACCCCCTGGTTTAAATGTTTTTTCTTTTGCAAAACAACAATCATCAGGTAGTTAAGAAAATGAAATGAATCGAAAATCAAAAAAATACATTCTAAAAACCGTTGGGATTTTGTAGGAATTTTTACGTGTGATTGTAAGTGTGTGAGTGTGTGTGGGTGCGTACGTATGCTTGTGTGGATTATAGTTGCGTATTATTGGGTGTATGTGTGGGTGTAATTGAATGTACAAACGCAGCGCGTTGTTTTAATCGGATATAAATTCGTTGGTGTATCTTATTTTATGCTACTTTATTTTTTTTCTGTATGGGTAGGTGACAATAGCTAAGGAACAAAACACCATCATTGCATGTCGAGGGGAATGAATAAAAATTTGATTTGTAAGCGTATTTAAACGGTTATATTATGGTAGACCAGAATCACAATTGGTATAAGTAGGAATATGTTCTGTTACAATCTAATATTGAACAATGTTGGGATATAATAATCAATTGATGAAATGTTGCGTAAATATTATATATACCATACTCATCTTTGATAGTACGTGTGTAATAAAAATAATGAAGGGGTTACAATAATAGTTTTTTTTTATGTATGATGCTGATTATAACTAAAGGGCAAAATGTTGTCATTATAAATCTAAGGAAATTGATTAATGAAATAGATGGCGGGTTTGGGAGCTATGGGTAATAGTTGGGCGGTTGGGATGGGTATTTTTAATAGTTATATATTTTGTGTTAATGTTATGTGATTTGTACGTTATCGTAGAAAAGGGTAGAGTGTACGTGGTAGATAAGATGAATGTAGAGGGTTGGGGCCAATTCTTAATGCTCATAAAAATAAACTGCCTGATGATTGTTGCTTTGCAAAAACTCCATGAAACCCAGGGGTTGCAGTCTAAATTCCATGGACTATATATATATATATATCTTTTTGATGATGAGAGTAAAGTTAAATCCACGTGTACATTTTGGACTGAGACGCTCAAAATATCATTAAAATTCACAGCCGTAAAAAAAAAAAATTGCCGGTTTTGACACATCACTGTAAATTGGCGAAATGATACAAATATAAGTGGAAGAATATATGCATTTTGAAAACATAATTTTCATTAAAGTATTTAGCATGCATTTATTTAAAAAAAAAAGAATGAAAAATGGCAAAAATGTAATGTATTCTACTTCATAAAAACAGTCACGATTTTGTCATCGCAGCTGGCATTTTTCATGTCAAGTCATTGTAAAATTCTAAATAAAAACATATTAAAAAGCTTTTTAAAGTATTGTAATGATAAGAACGCATCATCCAAGCTAAACAAATTGATTTATATTCATCAACTTAGCGATGATCTCATGAAAATAGTGCGTCAGTCAATGATACGCGACATCTTTTAAAAACCAAAAAAGAGACAAATTTAAAACGATTGAATATGTCAATGTTTTTATTACTTTTTTCCCGGCTTCCGCCTTGACGGTAGTTTTTAACGGAAGTAATTGAACCACTATTTTAGTTTTTTGTCGTTTTTACTATATTAACGTTCTTTTTATTTTTCATTTTTAAATGATAGAATACTCCAGTGGTTATCCATCACGTGTCAATTGTATAGAGAGCAACTAAGATAATACATATTTTTTATTTGTTTTTGGTAAGAAACTAATGTTCTCGCGTGACGTTTTCTTCCGGAAAATACTTTCTTCATTATGACAAATACGAACGAACTGTAATAAATGTAACCTTATCATTGTTATTTTTGTTTGCTTACTTTATGATCATAATGATGACTTTCGCTTTAGTACTGATAAATTTTAGCAGAAAATCTATTAATTCCAGTTGCAAATATCATCTGAGAGTGATATTAACCCAGTCTAAAAAATGGTTTTAAAAATAGTATGATATTTCAGGGTCTATTTTAGTTATTTCTTGATCAGTAGATGGGCAAATATGAACCAACTTGTTGGGCATGTTAGTAGCTTTTTTTTCAAGTGCTATTTGTCGACATTTGAATGCTGGGGCCCCGACATTTAATAACAAAATAATCACGTCGGTAATACCTATTATTGATTTGTTCGACATTTTTCTTACACTATGAAGAGAATACGAAAAATAAGTATAAATCACTTTATATTGCAAAAAAGAATTCATTAATACAGGAAGATTCATGAAGAATGCGTCTAAAATATGTCATATTCCTCACTGGTGAAGATCTATCTAATGATTTGCATATATTATACGTAGAAAAGGAACAGAAAATATTTTTTTTTAATTGGAAGATGCTTGTTTTTTTAGGAAGGTGTTGGCATTCCTTTACGATTGACTTTGGTTTCGGCGAGTTGCTAATTTATATCTCGATTCAATCATAGACAAAGAGACTTTATTCATACGTGGCAGTCAAAAGTGTGATTTGCTCGGTCTTGTCGACTAGCTGCTCTATCTCCCTCCACATAGTGACTATTTCAAAAAGGCCATCTATCAGTAATCAGGTTTGGTCGAAACTGAACAAGCCACGAGTCAGCTCCACGAAGAAAAAATTGAAAAAATGGATCAAAAACGAATTCCTAAACACAAAGTTATGGCCATTTTATTTCACTCCTGATTTACCCTGGTCAGAGGGAACATGATATATCGCATAAAGAAGTTTGGAGGCGCGGATCCCTAACTATCACTAGGGACAGCAGGCGAAAACTTACCTATCACATTCTCTCAGACGGGGAAGTCTTAACTCTGATGTCGATATTTTTCTTGTGTCCCACTTTAGGGGAAAGGGGAGAACTCCAGCCCATCAGTTTATCCCACCCTCCCTGGTCGGGTTGCCACTCATCAGTTCAAGTTGTGAATGCTTTATTGAGTTAATACTGGGATGGAAAGCCTTTTCCCGCCTGTCAGTATCCTCAAATTTAAATTACTTTCAAAATAATACCCTTGCCAACTGACCTCTAAAGGTATTCACTGTATTATTGAATTTATTACGGACATTAAAGATTAACCCTTTCATCCCCATCGAGAAATCCCACCTTTTTTTAAATTAATCAAAATCTATTGATCTCTTTAACCTATTTAGTTATCCTTTACATATTGCTATAAACACGCACACGTGTATATACTTACGTACGTACATACGTATATATACGCAACCTATGCCTACATGTAAGTAAACCGTTGCTCTAACTTCGACACGCATATTGTCATATAATATGTGCAAATAAGTGTAGAAGAGGTTATAATCATCACACACATTTGCTTCTTATGTCTTTTTAACATCTGTTCACAATAAATTAGCTGCGCAAACTGGTTCCGCTATCAAGCATCGAAGTCTAATTATAAGCTGGTTTATTCGCTACTTTCCCGTAATCAGGTGCTACGGTTTTTATATATATGTAAATGCAAGCATAACTGAATGAATATGTAAAACTCTGGGCGTAGCGTATATTAATGTATGAAATGGAAGTAAAATGGAAGGATATCGACAGAAGTAAAAAAAAGAAATGAAAATAGTATTTTTAATATCAATTAAAAACTGAATATTTCGGTGGTGGAAACTTCAGAGGTCTACAAACAAATCTGACTTTTCTTTGATTCATTTAGTATTTGAGTGGATATAGTAGAAAAAGCAATGGATCTTATTTATATGTTTTATATCGTTTATTCGGAAAAGAGAGTGGATACCAGTGTAAGCTGTTGACTGTTTCTTGCAGAGAGTGAGGGAACATGCCAGTAGCATCTGATCCTGGGTTCCTGATGATCGTCCATTATAGTTGGGATTTACAGTTCAAGTATACGTTAGGGATTTTATCATATAGGGGTTGGACCTAGCTAAATAGGGTTACCAGTCCTCCAACTCGCTATCCTCTGTATTTACTAATTGCTTCACGGGTTGAAAAGCTTAGTGTTACACAGGTGCTCTGTATATTGATATGAGAAAAACTGAGACAATCATGAGTAAAGGCTCATAAAATTCTGTTCTCGACTAGGTTTGTTTCTTTTGTTTTTGTAGAATTAACCCGTGACCCCTACGGTTTTTACAAAACAGAGCTGATTAAAGAATATAATCAAACGCAACATAGTGGCGTTTGGTTATCGTGGAGACTTTGTTAGGTAGTCATATATCTTTAACTATTACCTTCTATATCGTCTATGTCGGTTCTTCTCAACTCTGCTTCCATTTGACTCTGTTTTCTGTCACCTCTTATCGCATCATTGTGTCTTTTCTCTTACTCTTATACGTAACTATTACACCGACAACAACGCCGACCCCATTCCTATGCGCAAATCTTTATTTTTCAAACATTTTGACTTTACAGGAAGTTTAGAGTACAGCTGGAATAAATCCATTTCATCCAAGCGATCCCGCATAACTGATTAACTAATTGTTAACTTCTAAATTTCTCCATCACCTGACTGAAACATCAAGTCAGAGCCGAGATTGAACATTGACCTTGTGTTTCATCATCTCTCAATAAAACTGAGTTGGCTTACGGTGATTTTTCACATGTTTAACGACTTACATCCAAATGGAATGCTGCACTACAGGTCAACAGTAGATATCACCAACCTATTTATGCAACTATTTAATGGGTTGGAGATTGGTACTAGTTAATAATAAGATAATAGAACATTTGGAGATGAAATCAGGATCTACATATGTATTATTATTCAATAGGTACTTATATCTATCTGTTTCTCGTTGAGTAATTAATTCCTCAATGAAATTAATAAATTTTGTATCTGTATTTGGTGAGATAAGTTTAGACAAATTAGTCAATGGTTCATTGACAGGTTCAGATAAATGACAGTGGTTGAATATAAAACTAACACAAAAGAACGCCTAATTCTCGAAGAGCTCAAGGGAATGTGAGATGTCCCTCATATTATTGGAACCCTTACGTGAAAGTCATGTATATAGGTTGCGCTGTCTAAAAAGACTAAAACGAAATCTCTCTCTCTCTCTCTGTCTATATATATATATATATATATATATATATATCGAAACACCGATGTATTTTAAACGATAAGCATCATCATACATTGAAAGAAAAAGCTAACTATTTGCATTTGAAAATCCTTATAGGAAATTACCAAAAATACGACGTAATCACTTTAATTTCATTTCCGTTATTCACATATATATTTATTTTATATAATGTATATTTTAGTTATTTGTCAGGTTCCAACCCGAGAGCATTTCCACAAATTTATATTAGATGAGAAACTGTCTTACAATATTAGAGCCTTTGTCATTTTTTTAAACTAAGTATTTTCTCTTCTGTGAAGACATTCTATGTAAATTCAGATTATTAATGCTTTTATCACTAAACACAATATTAACCAAAAAAAGCTAAATATAGTGTCCGCGGCATCACATCTCATTAATCAGAAAAAAAAATCTCTGAGGAAGCTACATAAATTCTACATCTAGATTAACCATAAAGTAAGCACAAATAAGGGATAACAAATATTTTACATATTCATAATATTTGTCATGGGCTTGTGATTAAATGTTTCCATAATATCTAAAGAGAGAGTGTATTCAGCGTCCACACTTGAAATTGGATCCAACTGTTATGCCACTGAAATTATATTAGGATATCATTATGCTTGGAGATAATTTGTCGAGCCCACATTTAACTAAGACTGATATAAGCATTAGCATATCTGTGATATACTAACACTGAACAAAACCGAAGGAAAGACCAGAGTATTTGATACGCGGAATACTGGGGGAGAAGCAATGGAGAACTCATCAGTAGCTTTCTCTTATGGACCCCTTCAACTTCTCGTGCCGTCCTGTAAAATCTTAACAACAATAGCTCTGTGCAGACACAGGATGTAATGTAGAAGACATGCCGGGGGCAATGTGTAATATAATTAGGGATTCTTGGTGATTGTTTTAGCAGTAAGTTGTTTCTTCGGTAAATATAGCGGTCAGCCATAAGACTGTGGAAAACGAGGGACATATACGAGAAAGAGATTCGAGGAAGTAAGAGATACATATATATATATATATATATATATATATATATATATATATTTATATATATATATATATATATAGAGAGAGAGAGACAGACAGACAGACAGACAGATAGAGAGAGAAGTGGTGGTACAAATGTTTATGTTATGCTGTAGTGTTACAAACGATTGTTCAGAACTAACGGTACAAATGGATGATAGGGACGAATGAACAGAGAGAGTCAGGGAAATCCGTGCTGGCAGCACGACTTTACGATGACGATAATACATAATATGCATAGCAACGTTTTTAAGAAGAAAGATTTCTAAAACGTTTCCTAATTGACGGAGGTATACACATATTGTTCCATGAATAAGCAGTACGTAAAAGAGGTAAAAAAAGAACGTAAAGAAAATGTTTACTTCGTGAGGGAAAGTAAAATAGACACATAGCTTCACTGTTCTCTGGCAGGTTCCAAGACACGCCACACCTCTTCAAAACATCGGCAAAATAGTTGAGATAAGGTTATAGGGATTGTCAGGTGGCACCTAACGAACATGCCCATTCTCTTATGGAGCTAATTAATTATTGTCTCTTTACAAAGATTTACCAAAGGAATTTTCACCATTTTAATCAATGGGGATTATATAGGGAACCTGATAAGACCCTCAGTATATTTTGAATCGAATGCAATACTTTATATGATTTAAACTCTATTGAATTTCTTCAAGGCTGGCAATCTGGATTTTTTTCTGTCTTGCACATCAAAGAAGCATTGCAACTTAGCGTCGTTTAAGCCTGGGATATATATTTAAGGGGCCATTAATTATTATTAAAAACTTATAACTCCTTTTGGAGAACACAACCAGATATTGTTTTAATAACTTTCTCTCAGGTCATTATGCAAACGCCTTCAGAATATTTTTGGTCCATATCAAAATCATACCTGAAAATAGAATATTATATTTGATTCCATTATTACAACATGTAAAATAAATGGATCATCGGTATAGTTCTTATGAACATGTTATATACTTCATAACAGCTCCAGATACGTGTTTAGTGTAAACAGTTATGGCCGCAGGAAATGGAATCAGCGACTCGTATTAAGTCTTGGACGAGACTTTTTGTGTTTCTCTTTAGGCGTTTGCGCTTAAGAAAGGCATAAATAAATTTGTTCTTCACCAGCTCTGAGTAAATAATAAAATAGGCAGTGTTCTTTGGAGTTAGGCATCTTGGAAAAAGGAAAATTCTCAATTGAAACCAGCTTTACTTAGGTTAAAAATTGACCTTGTGTAACATCCTAGCTGTGATCGGAAGGTTTCATAAAACAGAGCAACAATATAGTAAATTCATGGTCTCTGCATGGGTTTAAAGGGTGTCTCAATATACATGGGACCAATGTAAATGTTGATTACTCTACAACAAATAATTTGTTTCAGATTTGAAATAGAATACTATAACAACCACATCTAGAAAGCAAAAAATCCCAGATCTGGTAGAAAGTTAACGGGGAGATGTCATGACAATGTGAATGCAGTGAGAGATTCTGTCGAAAGGAGTCCAAAGAGTGCCTCTGAAGATGTTCTCAATAACTTGGTCTTTCACGTGCATCGTCGCAAAGAATCTTAAAGGAAGATTTTCAACTGTACTCCTTCGGAATCCCGATTAAGCATAAACTCACACCAGACAACATGGAGTTTCTTATCTCAGTAATAAATCCTTATCATATCAATGAGTTGTATATATTTTGAGACACCCATCTAAAATGTAAAGGTCATAAAAAGGGAAAATATTCTTGTCTAGGAAAAGGAGCACTCTGAATTCAAACCTGTCAAACTCAGCTTAAAAATTGACCTCGTGTCATATCCTGCCCGAGTGGAGGGGTTAGTAAATATGTATAAAAGGAAAATATATTGCATACAATCTAATATATCAAAAGATTGAATGAAAAGGAGAGGTTGCAAGAATCAATTTTCAAATACAAAAAAAAAAATCGTATAAACAGCAGCCCAGTTGGCTAGGACTGTACGCAGAATATACTGACTACAACTCTGCGTAGGAGTACGAACCCCCCGCCCCAACGAGTGTTCTGCCCATGGCATTAAACAATCTGATGGTGAGGTTCCAGTAAGCTTTCGGAAATGCAGAGTACCCCTTCACTACTATCGCTCCCAGGTCCACTGTGGCCCGGAGTGGTAGCACCTGATGCAGTCCAATCTATGGTGTCAAATAGGGTCCTATGTATGCATCAAATAGAACTAAAATGGTTACTTATGCTATACTTAATTGTTTGAATTAGTTTAACTAAACTGGATTGCTCTAAATAGAAATGATTTTGACAATTAAACTGTTTACTTACATTTAAACTGCGTACTCATGCTAAGCTGAATTGTTTGAAATGGAACTGTTTTTCACATTGAAACTGTACTTACGCAAAACTGAATCGTTTGATATCTGTGTGTAAACAAAATCTAAAATTATACTAAACCGAATTGGTTTAATTAGAACTGTTTGATTAAACTCAATATATTGAAGTAGAAATGTTTTCGACGATTAAAGAGTGTACTCATGCTAAAGTGATTTGTTGGAAATTGAACTGATTATTTGTATAAAAATGGATTTCATATTAAATAACCTACAAAGGTTGACATGCCAAAACCCAACTAACCAAACAATCATATAAACGAAAAATCCATACTGGTATAAATATCGAAAAGTATATTATTAGACAATTGTTAGACAATTCAATTTAGTCAAGTTTTCTCACCTCTCTCTGAAAAATTAACTTTTTAGTTAAAAAAAAAATGGAAGCATTAAAATGTTAACTCCCTGTTGATCTATTTTCATGGTGGAGCCCTAAAATCTACTTGTATCTCGTATGACAATTAATTTTAGTTTCTGTGTTAATTGACACATCAACGTTTGTATCGCATTTAATGCCTGAGTCATTTTCATAGAAGAGCAGCTGCGGCAATATTGAAACTATGGATTGGAGGGAAAAAGAATTTGCAGGTTTTTCGCCGGGAAGTGAACATAATAACGAGACTGGAGTTCGAAATCACTTACTACGATATCACAGCCCAACACGGTATCCACTACATCACCCGAGTAATTCTGTCAATGAACAATGAATAAGAAAATAGTACAAATGCACAGACATTCAATCAATGATAATAATCCCCCCCCACTTTCCTCTTCTTTTTTTCTCTTTCTCTCTTTCTCCCTTTCTCTATCTATCCATTTACCTAGCTAGCAAGCTTGCGAGCCATCTCTCATTATTTTTTTTTTCCTTCTTTCTCGATCTTGAGAATTTTTTTCTCATTCAGAGCATTTTATAGAGAACGAAGAAGATAAATATTAATTATTGCAAGTTTTGATGAATAGGTAGGATGGGTTAGAACAAACAAACCTAAATCCAATAACGTTTCTCTTATTCACGAGTGTTAGCGTTTTCTTAGAAAATTTTCATGTACACGTTGCAGCAGATAAGAGAATAAGTTTTCATTAAGTGTCTGAATTCGGTTTTAACACTTAAAAGGAATAAATCTGGAATCCCATCATTCACACAACATACATTTTCTTCCATGAAGTTCTGCCTTTTAGATAGGCTGCAGAGATTCATCCTTGCCAATGTAATATAATGGCCGAGGGATTTGGTTTTATATATCTTGCCTTTGGGTTTAGTTAGGCTGAGAACCTTTCGGTTCAGCACATGAGTTAGTTAGGTGCAAAGTTGAGCGCAAGTGTTAACGCGCACGCGGGGAGGATGTGTCGTTCACAGATGTCAAAATAAAAATCCCAGGACCAGGGGATGTGAATGACGTCATGAACTGGAAGCGTGCGCGGAGGATTTTGGAGGATTTGAAAAAAAGTCAGTTAAGTTGAGTCTTGCGGTCCGAAGAAGAAGGGTGACTTTCGCTAGCTCGCAGTGGCCTAGTGGCGGGTGCCACACGTGTTGGGGTTGCAGTTGGAAAAGCCAGCATAGAAAGATTGTGCCTCTCTTCTTATGTCGAAAAACCTTTAAACTTAAAGGTAATAAAAAGTTTCGTGCCTGAATTAAGAAGCCGTAAGTCCTTTTCGTGTTTTGGTATTCCTATGTTCCATGTATATAAGTTATGAACATTCTATGTACGTTTTCCATATCCGTATCTGGCTATGGTAAACCAATACACAACTTTTTTGCGTTGAACGTTGTCAATTGAAATGATATTCTTTAGAAGCGGGTAATTTACCTGCTTTGAACAAATACTTGTCGCTATGGATAAGCAATGTTCCTTATTGTTCTCAGAAAGTATGAGGAACGGAAACGCCCAGCTTGCTCACTTTTCCTATTTTTTTCAAGTAGCGGCATATTGTGGATTGGATGTGATATCGAGTGCTTAAATTATATTCATTGAGGTTTGATGAGCGTTTTGGTATGCGTTCATCACTATATAACGTATTGCTAGAACAAAACTTTGAAAACAACGTTCGAACTTGGCAGTCAGCAATGATACCTTGGTAATGAAAAGTTAAATTTTCCTATGCTGTTTCTGTGGCATTTTTCTCATTAGTAAAATTTCACAACGTAAGATGTCACCTATGCTCGTTTGTTCCTCTATTTTAGGGACATGAAATCATATTACATTATGATACTCACTCTTTCTCTATTAGAATAAGAATGATCAATGAATGCACTATTTAGTCAGGTATTTTGTAGTTGCATTTAAAACATTGGAATTTTAAAACACGTTGTTAGAACTTGCTTTTAAAGAACAGAAATTAGTTATGACTCAACCCACTATGTATTTATATGACAGTGTTACGTCAGAAAACTAAAAAGAAAAAACATCTACTTTTTTAGTATTTCTATTATATGTTCTGCCCTGTCGATAAAGATAGAATATGTTGATTGTATCTCTTTCATCGAGAGACCTTTCAAAAAGAGATGTCCTGGGTACATCACTAAACAGACTCTGATGGGGAGGATCCAGATCTGGTAATGAGGGGAATGTTGACTGCCCATTCATTAGTATTTCTACCAGTTACGGTTCTTTTTACGGGCCAAATTGATCTGTTTGAAAATGTTTACTTTTCTTTGGGAATACTTGGGAATACTTGATATCATCAAACTTTAAGTTAGTTGTATCAAGAATAATTACTCGAAGCCAGAGTGGTTTACTAAGGTTTATTAGGATTAGTTACTTGAAACCATAAAAGAGTTCGTAAACAAACGCCTCTTACTAAACATAAATAATCACTGGAAACCATATAAGTGTATGTACATTATTAGTATTAGATTGTACTACTTATAACTATGTGACTCAGTTCAAATAGACTCAAGAAACAATTATCCAGGGAATGTAAGTATAAAAGTAAAATGAACGTTATTTCCTAACACCTAGGCATAAAATAACCGCAGATGGGTTGGCATGCCGTTAAAATCAGTCAATCACACATTCAACCTAAATGTCATAATATTTATCTCAAAAGTAAGGATATGGAATCGTCGAATAAAAACAACACTTCTACTTTGATTCCACCTGTCACTTCAGTTCTGCTCATGGTTAGAGCGTTGTCAGGAGTTTAGTAGAATAGCGTGAAAATGTATGGTATTTAACAGCAATACCATATAAATTTGATTAGCTATAATAGTTACTTGAAGCTATAACTGTTTTCTAAGTATTATTGCCCAGTCGGCTGGGACTATAGAATACACTGACTATACCTCAGCAGAGGGGTAAGACACTAAACAATATCATGGTGAGATTCCCGAAATGTTGGGGCTTGAGGAATGCCGTGTACTCCGTCATTGCCATCGTTCCCAAGACCAATCTGGCCCAGAGTGTTAGCACCTGATAAGGTCCTATCTATCAAATAGAAGTAAATGCATACTTAGGCTAAACTAAATTGCTCGAAATAGAACTGTTTTGACATCTAAACTGCGTACTTATGCTAAACTGAATTATCTGAAATAAAATTGTTTTGACATTTAAGAGTGTGTGGATAAATTCTATACTTATACTAAACTGAACTGTTTGAATTAGAACTGTTTGATTAAACTGAATAGCTTGAAATAGAAATGTTTTTGACATTTAAACTATCTACTTACACTAAACTGAATTGTTTGAATTAGAACTGTTTTCTCATTTAAACTACGTACGTATGCTAAAAGAAATTGTTTGAAATGGAACCGTTTTTATTTTGTGTGTGTGTGTGTGTGTGTGTGTGTGTGTGTGTGTGTGCTAAACTGAATTGCTTGAAATAGGACAGTTACTCGTATAAAATGGATCTGGCTTTGAAGAACCTACAAAGATTGATATGCCACAAAACCCAAACAAACAAACAAATAATGATTATTATTAGTTGTAGTATTAGTCATTTGAACCAAAAAAACTGTATGAACATTAATTGCATTGGACAAAAAATACTGATATTACTTAACCATGTGCCAAAAAATCTTAAGAAAAAGTACATAGAAAATAACAATTTGAACATTTACGGAACGCAATTCTCTAGCCTTTAGTTATTAAATAACTCCTGACTTACTGACATGCAGTTTAAATAAATTTATCATATACAATCCATAAATGAAGAATTGTTTCATCGTTCCGAACCACAATCAACACTCAATGTAAAGTTTGTTACGTCAAAAATAGATAGATAGATATATAGATAGATATGAAGAGACTAACATAGATAGATAGAAAGATAGATAGATAGAAAGATAGAGATATATGAAGAGACTGAGATAGATAGATAGATAGATAGATGAACAAGCAGGTTTGTTAATCTGCGTAAACCCAGAAAGAACAAATAAGATATCTCTACAACTGCTACAGCATATATATATATATATATATATATATATATATATATATATATATATATATATATATATATATATATAAACAAAAATATCTTGTTTACCTAAAATTTGGAGTCCGTATTTATGCACAAAGTTACTGTGTATTGATTTATGTTTAAAATAACTTTAGCAGCTGTGCTGTGTGCTGAAAGCCTTCTTTGCTTATCAAAATGTCTCTCGACTCTTAAAAATGTCTAATGTTACATTGTCAAATTTAGAAAATATTCAGAAGGATATTATTTTTAAAGTAAAATGTAAACAAAACAATACTGGAATTATATATATATATATATATATATATATATATATATATATGAATGATAGAAAAGGCAAAAGAAAATAGAAGAGGAAGAGAATGCCGATAACATACACTGTGGCTGAATGTGTTAACCCGTTAATGATAGACCCGTAAGTTTATAGATTATTTCAACGAAGATAATAGAAAATAACTTTCAATGCTATTCGATTTGATAGGACCTAAAAGTGTTATCTGGATGAAACACCTGGAGCCATCTTGTTTTCTGACAAACTTGTTGCATTATTGATAGGCAACGTAAATTACAGAAACACATGTATATATCTTAAATGATGACCATGAACAGAACTGCGCTGCTTTAAGTATGTACCTATTTATTTATACCCCATATGAAACTCATAAAACCAGATTAATTCCCGTAAAAATACTTGGTAATTTAAAGCATGGGTCCACGTTTACACCGATGATAACAGTATCGTATATGTGTATTCTTCCTACAATTACATGATCAATTTTTAAATGAAAAGCATTGTGGAAAAAGCTAGATGTGAACTATACCACTATGCTGGATGCTCTCTTTAACACATCTTGGAAGCAACAACCAAGAAAATAGCAGTTATACGGCCACTTACCACCCATCTCAAACAATATTGAAATAAGATGAACAAGTAATGTTGGAGAAGTAAGAACTAACTCAAAAGTGACAATCTCATAGAGACGTACCAGTGTTGGCCAATATGGAAAAAAATTACATCAGCTCTGTACAAACAGAAAATGCATCCTAGAAAATCTGCGTGGAGCAAAGCATGATAGAGTTGAATTTCGAAAGAGAATATCAGGTACCTCCATGCTGTCAGCGTGACTTGAGGAGGATATATATATATATATATATATATATATATATATATATATATCCAACATCTCAGGACGAGCTGGATGTGACACAAGGTCAATTTATAAGCGGAGCTTAACAGGCGTAAATTTTGAATTTACCCAAGAATGTTGCAAGCTGTACTGAACAATTCGAAGCAACATTCCCTAAAACAGCAGTTGTAAGACTACCTACCACCCATCACGAAAACTATCCAAGTTAGACGAACCAGGCATATGGGACACGGCTGGAGAAGTAAGGAAGAACATTTAAGGGATGTACTCCAGTGGGCCCCTTCAAATGGACGAGTAAAGGTTGGAAGACTAGCTAGAATCTATATACAACAGCTCTGGAATGATACGGCAAGGCTCATCAGGCACACATTGCACTAAATGGGTCGTTGACCAACATAGTCCAGCCGTGCTCTTGCATCAGCACATGCCCGACCTTTCCCACCACTAATCGCCACTATAATCGATCTTCGGCTGATTTGACCTTGTGTCAAGTCTTGTCTGGTGGGAGGTAGAGACAAATATCAATTCTCTGCTGATACAGGATGTAGCCTGGAAGACCTCCCGGTAGCGATAGACGATTGAGACGGTTGGCGGGTGGGGGTCATGGAGATCCGTCCTAGCAGCGTGAAATGATGATAATGATGATGACGTACAATCTACCCCCTGCTGGAGGGAGATTTTAAACTTTTGCAAGGGAATTAGCGTTATATGAAATAGAAACTGCTTTCTCTAGAATACGAACTCAGATTGCCGTTTCCATTTCCTATAACATTAACCATTACACTATCATCACCACCGCATATATGCTTAAATCAGTGCCATGTCCGTATAGACAGATATCTGACCGTTAATATATATATCTACCAACCCTTCCGCTCGGGCAGGATATGACACAAGGTCAGTTTTTAAGCGGAGTTTAACAGGTTTGAATTCAGAGTTTTTCCTTCTCCTAGACTAGTTGCCCCACCAAGGCTAAAGAACCTAGTCTGCCCTAATATTTACCCATAGCTGAAGGGAGAATAATTGGATTCATACCTTTCCCAAAAGAACCGTGCAGAACCCCTTTGAAAGTGCATATAGATCCAGTTTTCATGGAAGATACATAAAAACAAAGAAAGTAATCTAATGTAAAATTTTACAAGAAAGAGAGGGGACTTTAAAGGGTTAAACGCCCTCTGTGAATATTTAAATGCCTCCGATGTAAATGAAATTAAAATAATATTGGTAATGTTTACTGGAAGGAAGGATAATTATCTGAGAGTATTTACCAATTTGATCATTGGAAACTTGAAAATGTTCTGAATCATTGATTTCAAGTGTTAACTGATTTGATAAATCCAAATAATTATAAAAAAAGATATTACATTACTTGGATAATATACCTACAGTTTTTACTGTTTTTATTGTGATTCTTGAATGACTATTGCAATATGTATGTATTTACGATTTTCCTCAAGCTTTTATTTACTTGTGTATTATATCCAAAGGTCGCAGTCTATGTGAGACAGCTTCAATGTGGAAAGCAAAATATTGAGATAAAAAATAAGAAGTATGTATGCGACCATAATTATATCTGGTTTAAAGGAAGTACTTTTTTTTACACAAAATTGGCATTTCTTACTTTTAAGTTACAAGGGTGGATATAGATTCATAATTTACATGATCGTTAACAATATTTCTTCTAGGATAAACGAGTATTGATTTCAAATGAATATTAAACTATATAATATTTTTTTGCCCGAAGCAGAAACTTTCAGAAATTAGAGTACAATTTTTGAAGGCTCTTTCTGAACCCAAAGACGGACATTTCTCCAAGTATAAATACATTGGGTAGAGGGCTAAAAGGACAAAGGTCGACAAGTTTATACAATGACAACATATCTGCAGTTGATAAATTTTGACTAATTGCATCCCAATAGTGCAACAAAAATAAGAGATAAGAAAAGAAAGCATGCAGGATTATGATGAACATTAAAACACATGTGGCCACATTATATGAGAGTATCTTGTTCAGCCTTTGAGATTTTCAACTGACTCTCATACACATACATACTTGCACACACACACACACACACACACACACACAAATATATATATATATATATATATATAATCATCATGTCGTGTCGCTAGCACGGATATCCCTGGCCCTCTCTCACCACTTTCATCTGACTCCCATAAACATACATACTTGCACACACACACACACACTCACACACACACACACACACACATATATATATATATATATATATACATATATATATCATCATGTCGTACCGCTAGCATGGATATCCCTGACCCTCTCTTGCCAATTCTCCCTAACGTTCATCGCCTCTGGCAAGTCTTCAGGGCTACATCCCGTATCCTCACATAGCTGCTGAATGTATGTTCGAACTGGTCGTCCGGCTTTTGCCCGTCAATATGCGGGGGTCCATGGGAGTACATCACTTATGATCTCGTCCTTGCTTCTCCAGCAGTGTCCTGCAAGTCTGGTTCGTCTAACTTGGATAGTTTTCGCGATCGGAGGCAGGTGGCCGTATAGTTGGTGCTTTGTTGGGTGTTGCCGCCAGGACTTGTTAAATATTGCTCGCAACATAATTGTGTAATTGCCGTCTACCTTCTTTTCCAGCCATTTAGTTAGCGTCCAAGTAGTGCATCCATGCAGCAGTATCGATACGACCGCTGCCTGGAAAAAACTGCGTTTCATTTTATCGGTCAGGTCAGATTATATATATAACGAACTAAATTGTGATTTGAAACGCAAATTTTGTAGCGCGTTTGACTTCTCAACCAAATGTTTTACTTAAATTGATCAATTTGAAATAACTTAATAATAAACTCGTTACGAACAGTCACTATTAAATAAAATTGTACTTCCAACCCAACTGTAATATGTTCATTTCTTCAAATTTCATATTCAATTGATATAAAGACAATTTTGAATGCTTTTATTTTTCAAATAAATTATATATCTATAAAGACTAGCGATCTTGAAGTCAGTTTAATTTTTACAGAATTCTTCCTTTAAATTTTAAACAACTTCGGAAAATAAACCCTAGATGACGGAAACGTCATGTTAAATTGATATCTAATCCACCGCGTTTAGATTTTCTCATCATAAATAATTCCACTTTTCCGACAGTTTATTCAATACGTTTATACACACAGATGCATACCCAGACACGTATATATGCATGTACGCTCATAAGTGTGTGTGTGTGTGTGTGTGTGTGTGTGTGAGTGCTGTTTTGACTGACATATTGAATATCTTACATGTTAACCAAAGAATCCCCACCAGCAAAAAAAAATCTTCCAACCTGATAAATATCGAACCCAAACGAGAAAAAAATCAAGTTAAGACGATCAATGGATATGATCGAAGGCGCTAGGGAGCAAAACCATGGGCAAGTTTTCTGTCAAGAGGACCCTGATGTTTTTTTTAATCTTCTTGGTTGTTTCATCCAAGAAGATTAAAAACAAACCAACCAAACAAAGAAAATACATAATATCATGTGGTCTTTAACGAAACTTGTATAAACTATATATATGTATATAAATATATATTTGTTTACGCATATGACTATAGAGATATACACTCTCCTACCCCCGTAGGGTTGAGTTCTCTGGCGAGGAAGTAATCGTGTTGCTATTAGCGTCTATTGCAAGCCTCTTCGTGTATGAATTAAGGTCTCGGTAGCCATTGAACGAATGTATGTAAACAATTGTAAATGTGATTCATAACCGTTTAAAATTTACTTCGCAGCTAATCGCTCCTCGTGGCTGAATAGTTAGAGGCTTTGGCTTGGCGTTTGAGTCAACCGGGTTTCGATCCCAGCTACGGGAATCTACTGTCTAGCCACACTGATGAGTTCTGATAGAACGAAACAGATCTGTCTGTGGATGACTATATATATATATGTCTAATATATAAGCACACACATTATATATATATATATATATACATTTAATCAAGTTTTTGGTATATATATATGCTTCCCACGGCGGTTGACATTCGCGTAATGCAAATATCTTATAATGACTTGAGCACTCAGTAGCCGTTACGTGCATATGTAAACAAAAGAAAAATGAAGATGTGCCGTATCATATCCAACTGGCGTGAAGTCAGCCGGGTTTTGATTCCAGCTTGAAGCATCTTGTGTCTAGCCACACTGATTTGTGGTGATACAACGAAACAGTCTTTTTGGGGACGACGATATATACAAGTCTCTGTGTGCCTCAGTGTTTATATATAGGATTATTCATACATATTACTCATTCATCTGGAAAATTCACATGATGTGCGCTTCTTAGCTGCCATAAACCTGATAATAAATTTCTATCCAATTGTGAGTCTCCAGTATTCGAACTTTGAGTAAAGTAGAATACCCCATTCATTAACATTACTCCCAGGTCCACTCTGACTTGTAGTGGTAGCATCTGTTATGGTCCCATCTATGTGTCAAATAAAACTATTTTTGCCCGGGTACGACAGTAAAATGTAATGATAGTGAGGCTTCAATTCTAGAGCTTTGGAAAATTACAGTACATCTTCGTAGCCATGCACACATATATATTGGCAAATTGAGATAGAAATATACAGAGTAGGGAAAAGAGAGAGAGACTGTGTGTGGGGGTGAAAGAAATCGATAGTATTGAGTATATTTCCAGAAAAAAGGGAACGACAATTGATTTCTCACTTAGACCTAAGTTAAGAACCAAAGACGTGGACTGACTGTAGACAAGACCAAGCCGTTTGTTGATATCACACTTTCATAGCCAAACTAGTCGGCAGGGCTGTACTGGATCTATTCAGAGGGGTATGATCCCACAAAAGTGTCTTCAATATGAAACTAAATCATCTGATTGTGAGTTTACAGTCCTGTGGATTTAGGGAATCTAAAGAACCCTTTCATTGCCTTTACTCCCATGTTCAATCTGATCCAGAATAGTAGGACCAATTAGATTGAAATCTACGGGTCAAATAACTGTTCAACTATTTAACTGTGCGCAAACAAATGATTTGAATTCTTATTCATATATACCAATATATGAAACGATTTAAATATACAAACCGACCGTTTAACTGTGTGCAAATATATAATTAATACAAAAAAAAAAAAGAATATTCGGGTTAAATAGGAATAGCTGCAACCATTTAACTGTGTGCGAAGAAGTGAGCTCTGTCTTGTTTAAAATGTCTGCCGCAAACTAATCGTTTAAAAATCTTTTAATATTTTTGTACATGAACAGGATTTGGCATTAAATAACCAATGAGGTTTGATATACCAAAAAATCCAACAAGCTACTTATATACACACACATGCACACAAGTATATTGGCAAATTGAGATAGAATTAGATAGAGTAGGGAAAAGAGAGAGAGAGACTGTGTGTGAGGGTGAAAGAAATCGATAGTATATTTCCAGAAAAAAAGGGAACGACAATTAATTTCTCACTTAGACCTAAACTAAGAACCAAAGCCATGGACTGACTGTAGACACGACCAAGCCGTTTGTTGATCTCACACGGAGAATGCAATTGCAATATATTTCCGCTAGGCTTTCGCATCTGACAGCTCCTGCCCTCAGTGCATAGAATGATATCTTTCAATAGCACGGAAAGCGTAAAATAAGCTATAAGTAAAAAGAGGGGGAAATAGCAGCAAGCCATGAGGGCTTTTACCCGGACTTGCTGTGTGTGCATTTGTAGCGGAGCGTTGAAATGTCAGGGTAGATCAGTGCAAAAGGTCAAGAGAGGGTCGTTCAAGCAGAAAGCTTCACTTTGACATTGATTGATTCTGAATTACGATTAGAAGCTTTGTGGGTGTTTAGATGGTCGGGGAAAATATCCGTGGCCGTTAAGTGGATGGAAAGATTGTTTGTATTGTTAGATTCGGACTGAAGCAAAAAAGTGTTTGAGAAAAAGAAAAAAAAAGAAAATGTGGAATAAGAAGAGAGGGAAGCATACAGAGGACAAGAAGAGGTAGAACAATTAAAGAATTACTCAGTAAGAGATAAATATAAGATAAGAATATTGGTGAAATGGTGAAAGCCGTATGATCAGAATCAATGAAAGAAGGGAAAAAATTAATTGCAAAAAGTTAAGTAATACTAAAGTCTTAAAATCGAAAGTAAAAGAAAATAATGTGTAAAAGGACATAAAGAGAAAATATTAATATAAAACATATTATTTCAGTAACATTTGATTTATTTACTTGCAATTGAGAGATTCAGGTAAACGTGTGCTAGTTACACGAAATGATGATGATGATGATGATGAAGATGAGCAAATCATTGGAAATCTATTGAGTCATATGTTTGAAGAAGTAGTTTTTAGTCAAAACATATTTACAGAGGAGTTAAACTCCCTTCCAAACCATTTCTGTATTACAACTAATTACAATAAATTTCACGGTACAATAATATGGTATGGTTCTTTTTTTAAGCATATCATCCCTTATGGGTTATTCATGCCAAACCCAATATATATATATGATTATCATAAGTGATAAAGATGATGAAGCTTCATCTCGAAAATTATATTATATAGCGGCATAATGAAGAGGCAAAACATTTTACTTTATAAAGATATATTTCTCTTTTTTTCCTCGAAAAGCCCTGGAATGACTGTGAACGCATGAGAGAGAATGATGCTGAAGAAGGATGCGGACACAGACTGGTGGAGGACTGAAATATCGACCTTTTTTACCCACGTTGTGATTCCATATTCAGGCCTTACGTCCTTGCTTCTTCGACGGGAGATTTTCAACCGGAGTCCACCGTGGCCGCCAATTATCCCCGAGCACTTTTTGGCTGCTCTCTCTTCTGACTGACTGACTGACTGACTCTGACGGACCCTTCTATCAGAGGGTAACCCTGTATTTATAATTTCATAAGGCCTAACTTTCTTCCGGTTCGTGATTCAAATGATCTGCTTACACCCACGCATTGCTTATTTTCCGGTAATCACTTTGTTTACACTGGAACATCCTCTTTATAAATCTCTCATTGACGGCTATGTCAAATGTCAATATGCAAAAATTTAGACAAATAATTTTTAAACATCTATTTGAGCTATGGATGATAACGTTAGAAGTTCTACTACTCCAGGAGAGATTGATTCTTGGAATAATTAAGGACTACTCTGCACACCGTAGTCTCTAGAGGTAGAACTTCTCTATTAGATGCAGTTTGGTCTCATACTCTAGGTATCCATCTTTTGGAATTGTACCGGATTTTAACCTTGTGCCGGGTTACCGTCGGCGTATTATCAGCCCGATTTAGAAAAGTTTTATAACCCATAAATACATTTTTAAACGAAATCTCTTGCAAATCCCACTCAATGAAGAATACAAAAATCTTTAGGAAAAAGAAAGCTGAAGATGGATGGAATGTTATAAAGATGACCAGAAAAATATTGAAAAATGTTTTGAATATCAGAACGTCATGAAGCCGGTACAGAATACTACAAATATTCAACAACCTTTTCATAATACCAAACCTTGAATAATCGGATAAGGAAGATTATGTTACGCCAATCTGATAAGTGTGAAAATAGATCCCTTCTTATCTGCAAAGACAATAGGCGATACATGTTTATTCTAGTACAATATCAAACGCAGCTGGTCATTATTTAAAAAAGTTTGATTCTAACAGGCTTCCTATGGGTTCAAATCAGGCTGGAGGTTCTTTACATTTCAATCCATTTTAATGCAGTACGTTTTTTTTGTCTACACTCCCTAAAAATGTGTAAAAACCAGGACAGATTAGGTTTTTAACCTTAACAACACAATTATTTTAGGTTTGGTTTGGTTTGGTTTGTTTTATGGCATATCAACGTTTGTAGGTTATTTAACGCCAAATCCATTTTTATGTAAATAATCTGTTCTATTTAAAACAATTAACTTTATCATAAGTACACAGTTTAATTGTCGAAAACATTTCAATTTCAAACTATTCAAGCAGTTATATGTAAGAATTCAGTTAAGTGTAAATACAGTTTTAATGTTGAAAAACAGTTCTATTTGAAATAATTCAGTTAAGCATAAGCACACAGTTTAAATGTAAGAACGGTTTGTCAAAAACATTTCTATTTCAAGCTATTCAGTTTACTCAAACAATTCATTTTAGCATAAGTATGCTGTTAGTTCTATTTAACCCATAGATAAGACCCTATCAGGTGCTACCACTCCGAGCCAGAGTGGACCTGGGAGCGATGACAATGAAGGGGTACTCCGCATTCGCCAAAGCTCCAGCACTGCTAGAAACTCACCATCAGATTGTTTATTGTGTCATATGCAGAACACTCGTTACGCGGTGGCCTTACCCCTCTAAAGAGGTGCAGTCAGTGTATTCTACAGCCCCAGCTGACTGGGCAAATCTTTTTTAGGAGAAGAAAAAATTCAAACCAGATGTAACCTGCTTAATTTTGATCTTATGTCACATCCTGTACGTGGCGGAATTTTTGGATATATATACAGGTATCCACTCGGGTTAAGCTAAGCTGGAAGGAGTCCCTGTGGCGTAAGGGATAAAGTGCTCCAGGCTCGAACTGAAAGCATTTTTTCCTAGCAGCGTTCGTGTCTTTTCTGCAAAATGGATGCACCACATAACGCTGACAAAGCGTATAGAGAAAAAGCAAGAAAAGTATTGCACAAGAATGCTACAAAACATATTGAAAAAATCTTGGTAGCAACATCCCGCAAAACAGCAGCTGTACCACCATCTACCTCCCATCTCTCAGAAACCATCGAAATAATACGAACAAGATATGCGAAACATTGCTGGAAAAGTAAAGGCGAACTCGTAAACGACGTTTTCTAATGGACCTCTTCACAGGGACGTGCAAATATCAGAAGACCAACTAGAAATTATCTACAACAACTCTGTACGGACTCAAGATGTAGTCTAGAAGACCAGCCAGAAGCTACGGATGAGAAAGACGAATGGCGAGAGAGAGAGAGAGAGAGAAAGAGAGAGAGAGAGAGAGGGAGAGAGAGAGAGAGAGAGAGAGATTCAGGTGAATATGTGCTAGTTACACGAAATGATGATGATGATGATGAGCAAATCATTGGAAATTTATTGAGTCATTTGTTTGAAGTAGTTTTTAGTCAAAACATATTTACAGAGGAGTTAAATATTGTTTTACCACTTAAAAAGACAGGCCATAGAGTGGGAGCAGACGAAATTTCTAGTTCATGGTGCGGCGGTAGGAAGGAGAAATTCATTACGACAGTCTCACGGGACATGATTGGACCTAGAACTATAAATTCCCTTGAAAAAGGTGCAACTGTAAACAATGTTTCCTATTGTCAACAATTTCATTTCATTTATTGAATGATCATCATAATAACTACGCTTTAGAAAAGCTACTTTAGATCAGTCCAAAGTGAAGGAAAAAGTCAATGGTGAAATGAACACTGATCTTGTGGGAAAGTAGAAATTATGAATGAAATGTCAAATAAGTGGTAGGAATAAGAATAAGATAAATTTGTCTTTTAATAGATAATATTAGTTTGGTTAGGTTTAGTTTTATGGCATAGCAACCATTATTGGTTAGTTCATCCCAAATCCTGTTTATATATATATATATATATATATAATTTCTAAACACATTTTTAGATATCATTTTCCAAAAAAGCCTGAGCTTATTGTTTTATGCAAACAGTTAAATGGTTTTCAATATTGCTTTAAATCAGTCACAGTTTAACATCAGTCATTTGTTTGTTCAGAGTTTGCGAGTAATTTCATTTTTAAATGAGTTAAAACTAATTTGTTTGCTCTCTGGTATTGCTATTGTGTCCACATTTAAATAGTTTCAACAATTTCAATCTAAAACTGATAATCCTATTCAATATTAATCAATTGTTGGCAGACTGGGATATGGTTACAAGAATTGCTATTTAACACGAATAATTTTATTCAAAATTACTGTATTTGTTTGCAGACAATCAAATGGTCCCTAGTTTTGCTATGTATCAATAACAATTTGATTAAACATCAGTCATTTGTTTATACACAGTTAAATAATCAAACAATTTTATTTCAAACAATTCAATTTATCCTAAGTCAATTGTTTGCACTCAGTTTAAATGTCAAACAGTTCTATTTGACCAATAGTTTGGACCCTATCTGGTGCTACCACTCCACGTTTATGTGGACTTGGAAGCAATGGCGATGAAGCTGTACTCGCCATTCCCCAGAGCTCTAAGACTGAAACCCCACCCTAAGATAGTTTCTTGTCTTATTTTGGATACTCGTTGTGTAACATATCCATGATACAACTATACAAATATACAGATGCAGGGAAATCCGAAACACTAACGACTCTCAGTTTTTCAGGTACGAAACGTTTACTACCTTCTTGATTTTAGTTTTTCGACACGAGGAGAGAGAGACACACAATTTTTATTATGCTGACTGTTCCTATATCGCCCACAGTCAACTCCCCCAGCTGGACTGGCCCGTCCCCGAGTTAAATCTCAACTAACTGCTTTTTTTGAAATCACCAAATTCACAGCCCATCGCTTCCGGGCATGACCTCATTAACACCCCAGTCTCATTTTCTACCTGGGGTTTTTATTATGACATTTGGGATTGTCATATCCTCTGTGGACGAGCGTGGACTGTACCCAATGTGTGTGCACCTGCACCTGCACTAAGCCGAATAGTTCAAAACCCAACCAAACCGAACGATAGAATGTAATTAACGAAAAATAATTAATATAAAAAAATCATTTCGTAATTATATAACAGTTGGTGTGGTGCTCTAATAACTCAGCAGAGATGCAGTCGATATATTTTACTGCCAACTGAACTAAATCAGTATGAGGTACTGAACTATATGCATATAGATAAATAGAGAGAGATATTGAGTCCACGCATACCGGCCGTTGTCTAAGCAAAAAAAAAAAAAAAAAAAAACAAACAAAACATTAAATTTTCATGATGGCTACAAAAGAATACATGGCATCTGTATGGGGTTCCGGTTTTATAGTCTTGATTCTTCTCTTCAATAAAAATTCCGCAGTTAAACTCGAATGGAAGGCAGGGAAGAAGTCACCGTATTTCTTTTTAAAATATCTGCTGTTCACAAGCAGTATTCAATTGCATAAGAAATGAGGATCTTTTATATGGAGTCCTGTATCCCTTTGCTTGGCTTCTCCGTGATCCACTGAGCAGAGGCCAGTTCGCAGAACAGACGATAATCTTCCATCCTTGACACTAGACCTGCCCTGCATAGATGTGTTTTAGAACATTATTTTCAATACTTGTATATTTTTAATATACAAGCAAATGTTGGCGTTTGCTTTAAATTCATAGAGGTGATACATTGATATAAAAAGACGGTTCCTTCGAAAGTATATATTTCCAAACATACAATTATGAAAACTAGAAGAAATATTAGTAAAGATTGAAAAAATATTCGGACGCATTTCTTCTATATTTTGTACATGAAAACCCTGTTTTACAATTACTATTTGGAGGTGTAGTAGGAGGCCCCTGTGACGTCATGATCAGTGTGGTAGGAATTGGACTTTGTGAATCAAGTTCAAATCCTTGTCAAGATTGCTTGCGTTTGTTTTGTTTTTTTTCGTGCTTATGCCCTTGGAAAAGAGATACATTTTTTTTCTCCGTAAGTTATCGTTGGGCAGAGTAGGTCTTTTTAGCTATTGCATCGCAACGAGCCAGAAACAGGTAAATCTGAATCCGGGACCAGCTTTTTGTTCATTAAAAATGACATTAAGCGCATCCTTCTATTGATCCACGTATATTCTGTGAAAACAGATTTTCGTAGAAAACACCGACTGCATCTCTGAAGAGGAATAAGACTTCCGCAACAACGAGTTTTCTGGCGATGACATTATAAAATCTCATTGTGAGGCTTAAGTAATACTGGAGCTTTGTAGAATGCTGAGTATCTCTTCATTGCCATCACTTCCATATTCGGAATAGTAACACTTGATAGGATCCTATCTATGGGTCAAATAGAACTGGTTAACATTTAAATTGAGTGTAAATAAATGAATAACGCTAAATTAGCTTATCTGAAATAGAACTGTTTGATCATTCGACTGTGTACATCCACAAATTACGCTTAAAAATCATATATTTAAAAATATATGTAAAATCGGGATTGGCATTAAATAACCAACAATGGTTGTTATACAATTAAACCAAACGCAAGCAAACCAAAAGAATAGAGGAAAACAACTATAAAAATGGTCTACTTACCAATATTACGATTAGCTTCATGTAGGTTTACCCAAAATACAATCATATGTTTAGACACGTCTCATCAGATGTTCTATCTGATTGCATTAATAGTAATGACACTGTCATAGTGTGGATCACATACTAGCGTGAGGCTAATATATATTTCCCGATACCTTTTCTTCAAACTACTTTTCGAAAGAAGTTTTCTCTTTCAAAATACTTCTTTCTATCACCTTCATTATTTAGCGGGTGATAAGGATTGAGCTGCCACGGGTCCTATGTAGTTCATCTTGTCTATCTTAGGAGGAGAAACCAAGGTCATTTGTTGAAGTGGACACTAATAGCAATTCCTTCTACATGAAATGTTTTTTTCTTCTTCTAATCATCGGAAACAAGATTGTTGTCACTGACAGTCGCATCTTTTTCGGAAGCAACTTCACATCGACTACTACGAAATTCGTGAAGGTTCTAGGAAACACTTACATTGGCAGTCGAATTTGATCATTTCATTCGAAAAATTGACCTAAGCGTCATTTAGATTTCGTCGCTAGGCCCTATTGTCAATCTGACCCTGTCGGTTTAACATCTCAGTAAAGGAAGATGTTACTATTGGTAAAGGCTTTGCTTAACTTACATATCTTGAAAGACAGGGTCAAATAAAAATATCCCTTTGATTGTAAAGAAATGATTTTTCTAATATTCAGGAACAATCTTATGAGAATAAACAATGGTCATTGATCTTGTGCAATCAATCAATCACTCACTTAATCAATATCTATGCAGAAAATACTTTACTTGTCTTTCATTTTCATTCTCATATATATATATATATATATATATATATATATATATATATATATATATATATATATATGTGTGTGTGTGTGTGTGTGTGTGTGTGCGTGTGTGTGTGTGTGAGCATGAATATTTATTCATAGGCTTATATTGTATGCATGTGGAAAGTACATTATTGTTCACTGTGCGTTAAATAGAAAACCGATTTAAAAAAAAACGTCTTTGGAGGTTTTTCTTGGCTGTGCACCGATACCTCTGGCAAAGTTATGGTTTCTCTTTTCCTTTTCAAACACGATCATGATCATCATCACAATAATCAATTCCCATCGTCTGTCCCTACAATCATTACTTTTCTTTAATCCTCAAGAGAGCATCTTGTGTCCGAAGTGAGTTAATGCATAGTTCTTTGCTCGTTGTCCAACACTGGTGTGTTCATGTCTAGAATTTTAAAAGAGATGGTCGCTTATGAATTCATCTTTACTTCCCCGAAATTGTCCGACACGTCTTGTACGTCCAACGTGGATGTTTTTTTTGTTTTTTTGTGATGAGAGTAAGATCTATTGACGTTTGTAGTACGTAATCCTAGCAGATTATGAATATAAAATACACCTTAAATAATAATAAAAAAAAGACTTTTATATTTCCGCAGAGTTTTAACATTGTCACTTTTTATACTACCTCTAATAAAAACAATGGAATTAAAACTTTTTGTGGATGTTTAATTAGGTTTTGTTTTTATCAGTAAATAAACCAAGAGCAGATAAAAGAGAAAACATATTTTCTTCCGTCGTTGAAGATTCTGGCTTTGTCAAACATTTCTTACAGCTCAGTCGGTTCGGGCTGTAAAATATACCGACTGCATCTCTGCAGAGAAGTAGCCCTCTACCAACGAGTGTCTTGTATATGACACTAAACAATCTGATAGTGAGTCTTGGCGTTTTGGAAATTGTGGACTACCTTTTTATTACGATTGCTCTTAGGTCCCCTCTGGTCTGGAGTGGTAGCACCTGATAGGGTCCTATTTATGGGTCAAATAGAACTGTTTAACATTTAAACTGTGCGTAAATAAATTACTGATGTTTAATTGGATTTATAGGGATACATAGCAATATTGGAACGATTTAGCTATGAGCTAACAAATTACTAATATTGAATAGAATTATTAGCTAGCAGTAAGTGAAACCATTTAAATGAAGAAAGAACAGCTATACTAGAATGCAAACAAATTAGTTCTAACTCATTAAAAAAAAATACCCACAAACATTTTACTTTCAAATCATATGTATATCAATTCAAATTTGCCCGTAGTGTACTGGTTATCGTCGTAGGGAATGGACACGGCGACACGAGTTCAAAGACTGATTGCATTTCACATAGCACTAATACCCTTGGGAAAGGTATGAATCCAATTATTCTCCCTCCAACTATGAAGGGCGGACTATGTTTTTCAGCCTTGGTGAGGAAACTAGTCGAGGAGAAGGAAAACTCTGAAATCAAACCTGTTAAACTCCGCTTATATCCGATTGTGTCATATCCTGTCCGAGTGTAGGGGTTGGTAAATAAATATATATCGATTCAAATTTGCGCAAACGAAGGATTAATATTGAATAGAATTATTAGCCTTAGATAGAACTGCTTGAAACTATTCAACTGTGAGCAAAAAATGCTCAGATTCATTTTAAAATGTTCTCTACATAATGTGTTAACAAATCTTATTTTGGATATATATAAAATCCTAATTTGGCATAACTAACAATCGTTTATAGGCCATTGAACCCAACTAAAATAAATCTTATCTTTTAGATGCTTGAAATAATTCAACTTTTTAAAAAATGAGTTCAGATTCATTTAAAAATGTTACCTACAAAATGTATTTACAAATCCAACTTATTTGAATGTATATGTATAAAAACTATTAGGCATTAAATAACGTATAATAGTTGATGTGCCATAAAACTAAAATAAACCAAAACCATTTCTTAAGCAATATATATAAAAGCATATAAATTAAGTTTTTTTTCGAAGCCATTACTGAGGGAAGTATTATAGAATAACCTCATTTTGATAAAAAAATTAAAAAATTCATTAACAAAAAATTTCAAATTAATGCTTAGCCGCCCTAACAAGAGTTTTTATAAATAGTCAATCTTTTTTATTGTTTTTGTCAGTTGAAGTCATCGATGGATGAAAGTAACAGCTTGATAAAGATTTATATGATTCTAACGAAGTTTCTTTCTGTGACTATACATAAACCTAACCTTATCCCTGCTTTCAGACATAGATTTCTTTAGTTGTCTAAATTTCTGAGACGAAGCTTGATGATTTTTATCATTAAGCACAGGTAAAAATCATACATAATAGTAAAAAAGAAAAAGTAAGAACATTAAGTTTATAAAAATTCACTCTGAACTGTCCAGCAGGACACATAGCGCAAAGGTTATAGGCGTTGGTTCCCTAAGCTTCTAAGGAGACAATCATCTGGAAGTTGCTGGCATGTAACAATACAAGAATATTTAACACTTGCACCCGGTTATGGCTAACGGAATCAGAAGAGGTGACCACCGTGGATTCAATAAAGGACGTAGTTCGAAGTTCCGTGAAGGTTCCCGAGTTCGACAAACACCTGAAGAAGGCCGGATGACATATCGGCCAAAACGTTGTGGAAATAACAATAAAGATGAAGACAATAGTCTGGAAACCCTTTATGATAAAAATAAATTTCTTTTATCTAAAGAAATATTAAGATTAATTGGAAAAAAGTTAAACAGCCTCTAAATTTGTTAATTGCTTAATTTCAGAAGAGGCGAGTAAATTATTTACCAACACATTAAATAATCCATAGTATTTTAAATAATTATATATTTAGAGCAGATGCGTTCGTGGTGTAATGGTTACCATATTAGGAAACGGACACGGTGACACAAGTTTTAATCCTGAACGAAACTGTTTGTATTTCACATCGCGATCATAAACCTTAAATTCTATTTAATTAACCAAGTAGGAAATCGCTAAAATTTGCAATGGGATATATAGATTTCCATAAGGACATTAATACGCCTTTTCTTTCGAACCAATCATTTATTTTTCTGTCAAATCTTATTTCTTTATATAATTAATATTGTACTTTTCTGTTTATAACATCGATCTAACAATATTCAGTGGATATATAAGATCAAAATTAAATTTATAACCGCGCCAAGCAACGAATTTTCTGATTTTCCAGTTAATTTTCCAAGCAAATGCAAATTATTTAATGCATTTCTGAAGTGCTTATGCATGGCGCACTTTGGGAAACGGTTATCCGCGTAGAAAGTGGATTTAATGACCCTGTTGTATAGCCATGACCAACTATACAAACACATATGCATGCGAAATCATAACAACGACACAATAAAGACGAGCGACACAGTCTTTTAGAAAAATATACCTCTCACTTTATTTGAAAGGGTTGTGTGTGAGAGGGAGTTGGTGACCGAAAAGAACTGCAACATATTGACCCCATCTCTATTGGCTATAACCGCGTTTCTTTCCCGTTCTCCTGGGTTGCTCAAGCAGGGGCCTGGGGCCCAGCATATCTGGGTGCTGGTTTTCTCTACCGCATCTTATCTCCAACTCGTCTGATCCCAAAAAAACTCTCAATCGGGGGCCTGAGGGCTCCCTCTTCTGGGTGCTGGCTTTCTCAACCGCGTCTTGTCTCCACTGGCCTGGTCTCCAAACTCATTGAATTTCCTGTGCACTGAGTTATATAACAGTTCAACGCCCACTCAATATCTCCCCATAACTGGCCATCGGAATATGCACTTCCACCGTCTTTAGAATTGCATGTTTGATCGCCATCGAGCGGAAATAACAGTCATACAGTTCACAGGTCACTCTCTTCCGGTGCATCAGTTTATGACTGTACCGTGGGATTTTAATCCTGTCCCATATTGTCCGCCAAGCTCGCCCACGCCAATGGAATATGCACTTCTGCCGTCTTTAGAATGGCATGTTTGGCCGGGTCGGAGGTCAATATACTACAAACCGAGTTCAAATTCTTGATAATACTGTTTGCTTTTCACTTCATGCTGATGATCTCGGACAAGGCGGGAATCTGTTTGTTCTCTTCTAGCAACGGATAAATAGTGAGTCAGATTGGTTTATTTAGCTTTCGTTAGGCAACCGGTTCAAGAAAAGGAAAAATTTGAATTCAAGCCATCTTTAAAAATTGATCTGGTGTTGCCGTTTAAAAATGCCCTTGTGTTAAATCCTACTCGTGTTAAAGGGATTGAGTAAATACTTATTAAAATATTTATCTTTATTGAATTTATTTGCATTGAAACTAGGCATTTTGTCCTCGATAAGGAAATACAATATAAAGTAGAGAAAGACAAATAGTATATTTAGCTTTTCAATTTTTCAAAATCGATCAATATTAACGATATCATTTTCTAAAAATTAATAGTTTTTTGTGACAATGGCAAATATATACTTGACCTAACTAAGATTCAATGCTTTTTATTATTATTGTTAGTGGAAGCAATCGATACTGGAAAACAACAATTTGATCACCAAAACATAAAGATTCATATAAGTCTAACGTATTTTTTTGTCAACCTAATAATTCATTAGACAGATACGATAAATAAAAATAAGAAGTAAAAAAAAAAAAAAAAAAAAGAAAAAGAAAAGAGCTAAAAAGACACAAGAGAATCCAGTTGTTATAGAATTTTGAATATTCGGCAATGGAACTAAATATCAGTATCATCGACTAACTATTATTGATGAAACTCAAGAAATGCATCAATATTACTTTGGTTTGTTGCTGTAATATTGCTAACAAAGGATGATTCGTGGCACGAGTCCGATTATAAGCTGAACATAAGCTTATCGTGCCTACTAATCTGCCTTTAATCATGATAAATCCTAACCTGCCTGATATGTCACTTATTAACTACTGAGATTTACACTCTTAAATCAAGTTACTACTCAAAGACTATATTTAACTACCTAGAATACCTGGCGTTGCCCGGCTATTATAGGAAATTTATAACAGTAATGTATGTGTTTTTAATTGGAAAATAATTGAATGTGTCTAAGCATGGTATTCTGCGTGTTAGGAACGAAGTTTTTCGGGGAAAGGGCCTTTTTCAGTTCGGTAAATGCACACACTCATATATGATTCTGGTTGTTGAGCCTGCACCAGGGAGAGAGACAGACAGACATACAGATAGAGACAGAGACAGAAAGAGGGGTCCAAAGAGAGAGAGAGAGAGAGAGAGAGAGAGAGAGAGAGAGAGAGAGAGAGAGATTTAACTTAAATATTCTCATTAATATACTACTTTGGTCACGCAACCAACTAGCCATTAGAAGTATTTGGAAAGCAAGATATGTAATTCCCGTAAAATAATGAAATATTTTTTCGAAACAAAAGATGTAAATTTGCGAAAAAAATTAAGTGAAGATTTAAAAAAAGTAAAAATAATTACACAGAAATGTGCTACCAAACCTTGAGAATAACAAAATTTTTATTTTCATTGAATAATGTTTTAAGAAAATATTTGAAAGCACTGAGAAGTTTAAAAAATACCTCTAAGGATATAGTAAAACATACCATTTCGTCAGTGAGTGGGCAAGGGTGGAAATCAAGGGATATTGATGCTTTGAGAACTGTGAGATTTCTTTATGATTATGATTAAATATAGCAAATCTTTATAAAATTTTGAGGTTTGATTAAGGTCAAAGTTTGTAAGATATGTTTTATTTGAATTAATAAACACTTTAATCAAACAAAATATAGTAAAAATAATCATTTATTCTATTTCGTTTTAATTTTTAATAAAATAAATGATTATTTACCATTGGTTATTGTCTCACTCATGAAATCAAGCCATAATGGTTACGGAATTGACATAAATTTTTACTTAGAACAATTGTAAAAATTTTGAGGTTTTTCTGTAAATTTTTTTTTATATATAACTTTAGAGTAAATGGTTTTGCAGAGACATTTATTTCACAAAAATAAAAGCATTTGGCCTAGGGGGAAGACTGTTCGCCAATGGTCCGGGAAACATGGGTTCAATCCCAGGTCAAGTCATACCAGAGACTTTTAAAATGGTACTTGATGCCTCCTTGTTTAACACTCAGTAATATAAGGTACGTATCAAGGGTAAAGTGGAGCAATCAAGGGAAAGGAATAGCGCCCTCTCCTACACCTCCGTGTAGTAGCTATTGAAAAGGTAACTTTCTGGTCTCCTTCGACTACGGTCGCAAACTTTACTCACACATTTAAATAATACCATGCTATTTAAAAATATTTCAAAATAATGTCAATTTGCATATTTCTTTTTTTTTTATAATGAATAATTCATTATGAAAAATTATTTAGTAGAGTGTTTGCCAATGGTCCGGAGGATCGGGGTTCAATTCTAGGTCGAGTCATATCAAATACTTAAAAAATGGTTCTAGAAGTCGCTTTGCTTAAAACTCAGAATTATAAGGTAAAGATCACGGGTAAAGAGGAGCAATCTAGGGAATAGAGTAGCGCCCTCCCCGACAACTCGGTGTAGTAGCTAGTGTAAAGGAAGCCTTCAGTTCACCCTAAGATCGCCAACTTTACATACCGACTCATCTATCTTATTTTGTATTTTATTCATTACAGTAATATCAACAGGAAATATTTAATAGCTTTCTAGGAAAAAATAATAAAAAAATTATTCAATTTTTTTATTAGAAATACTAATATTACGAAATTATATTGTTCTTTTATACATTTAAATATTTTGTATCCTTTTCCTATTAAAATAAAACTATTCAATTTGATTTCTTTCTTAGACAGTAAGTATTTCCATTTATTTATTTCCCAAAATAATTATTATACAAAATGAAAAATAAATGTAACTTTATATGTTGCACTATATTGTCACATATACGTTTGTAAAAAAAATATAAATTGCATTATTTTTGTGTTTTAAAGTGTAAAAAAAAAATTATAGGATAAATGTAATTTACAAGATACTTAAACGTTGCAATCAACAGTGCATATGCATAATACAATTTTCTTTTTTTAACTAAAAACTTTTTTTTTATTTCTTTATTTTATATTGCTTTTTTTTATCGTAACTGAGCTAAAACATTTCAACACTAAAAGATTTCGATGTATTTTTTAATGGCATCATTGCTCATTTCTTTTAATTAATAAATACATTTTCTTACACAATCATTACCGTGATAAATAGTTTACTAAAACCTAAACAGAGGTTATACTAATCAGTATATATATCTCTTTGGTAGTAAGCTGTCGTGATATTTGAGTTCACACACACACACACACGTTGTTAAATTAAGTATTTTATATTAGTAGTTAAAGCCAGGTCAGCTCAAGCTCTCTCCAACCAACCATATTGATGCCGGGTTTAGTGAGGACGCCTGATCGTCATAATGGAGCGTAGGACAGAGTCCCCACTCTCCAAACGTCCACCCAAACAACCCTCCAAGTACCTGGATTACAGGAGTACTCCAAAACTCCCGGTCATCGGTTTACTGGGCAGAGTGCTCGTTAATGGTCCAGGAGACCGGTGTTCATTCGCTGGTCGAGTAATACCAAAGACTCAAAAACGGTACATGATACATCCTTGCTTAACACTAAGTATTATAAGGTACGTATCAATGATAAATTTAAGCAATCTAGGGAAAGGAGGAGCGGCCTTCACTTACATCTTGGTGTTGTAGCAATTGAAAAGAGAACTTTCGAGTCGCCCTGGACTGTGGTTGCCAACAATATTAGTTGCTGATAGAACAAACAGACTGGCAACAGTCGGTATTGAATGGAATTTCATCAGAGTAAGTTCTGAGCATCAACAGTCTGAAACATCATGAAGGGTTAAAAAGTATTGAATATCTGTATCAATTTGTTTATGGCTATTTTGCCTCGGCTTTTATTTGTAATGAGAACGTCAAGATATCAAAATACTCATTGAAGGAAAAAATTTAATCATTTCCGATTATCACATTGGCAAGAAAATAACAGCCACCATGTACCGTTGACACTATACTAACATAAAAAAATATAAGCTCAATCCATAATTGCACACACTATATACATAAATGCAGCAAACTATATATATATATATATATATATATATATATATATATATATATATATATATATATATGGGGGGCATTCAATAAGTTTGCAGACTTTTTGTACAGGCATTTAAAATTGTCGTAGACACTTGAAAATTCAGTATGTTATTGCTATACACTTTATCTGATGACTGACTAATTTTTATGATTCAGGTTAAAATAACCGCTACAGCAGTTATTGTAATACGCCTGATTGTCACCGCTGGTGAATTTCAAAAAGGCAATGTGGATTTTGGAGAGCAATATGAAATAAAATTCTGTTTTACACTTGGAAAAAATACCACAGAAACCTATGGAATGTTTCAGACTGCTTTTCAACCATCTTACATGAATCGAGCATCAGTTTTTGAGTGGCATAAGAGATTCAAGGAAAGTAGGGAGTCTGTTAGGGATGATAAGAGGTGTGGAGGGAGTAAGGAAGTCAAGAGACCAGAGTTGATTGGCCAAAGGGTTAGGGTTATGGTTATTATGTGGAGGTTTTAAGAGAGTTCAGGGAGAGATCACGTCGGAAGAGGCCAGCACTCGTCAAATCGGGTCAGTGGCATTTCCACCAGGACAATGCACCAGTCCCCAACTCCATCCTTGTCACTGACTATTTGAGCAAGATGGGTATCAAGACAGTTCCTTAGCCACCCTATAGTCCAGCCCTTGCTCCCTATGACTTTTGGGTATTCCCTAAGCTCAAAGGCAGTCGTTATGAGATAACTGCGGAGATGAAAGTGACTGTGACGAAGGTCATTGACATGCTCACACAAGAAGACTTCCATGGGGCTTCCCATGTTGGAACGGTACAACAAGTGCATTACAGGCAAAGAAGATTACTTTGAAGGGGACTAGAGTTTCATGTGATTACTCTCAATAAAAGTGTCCATACGAAAAAAGTCTGGAAACTTATTTAATGATCCTCGTATATATATATATATATATATATATATATATATATATATATATATATATATATATTATATCAAGGCAAATCTGAACGTTATGTATTTTTTCTATTACTCTCAATATTTTGAGTTTTGATATCCAGTCCTCGTCAAGACAAACGTCTTGTAAAAGAAGATTTTTTGGATAGTTTTTATACTCGTTTCTATATAGGTACTATACAATAAAAAAAGAACAACGAAAGTGAACCTAGCCATACGTTAAATAGATATTATTTGTTTGTATCCAAATGTTTTCATCCATGATGTACGTGGTATCTGTCACTGTAGACATTTTTTTTTTTGCTAAGGTTACAGTCAAAGTATATTAATCCCCATAGGAAGGGCAGATTTAGTACATAAAAGAAAATTGGAACACAGGACCAAACTTACTAGTTCATATGCACAGAAGATATATTAGTCGGCTTAACGAGCACTAACTTTGAGATTCACTGATTAAATTAATTGTTAATCACAATTATTTAATGGATTCTTATATAACCACTCAGGCATTCTCTTTGAACTTCACAATTACGAGTAACACACAAACACACACGAATATATAATTACGATAACTTTCGGACAAATACTCTTGGAAAGGTATGAACCCCCTTTTTCCCTATGTTATAAGTTGAATAGTATCACTACCTTTTACAAGGATAGCTTTGGCATTGAATAACCCATGTTTGTTTATATGTCATTAAATAAAGAAACCAAACCATATCGATGGGTTTAATGTAACGCACGCACCCCATATATATATATATATATATATATATATATATATATATATATATATATATATATATATATATATATATATATATATCGAACGCCTCTGCTATGAGTAGGATGCAATTAAATGCCAATATTTAAAGGGGAATTCAATCAATTTGAATGAAGCGTTTTCTTTCGAGAATTTTGTCGTACCAATCATTGGGATCTTACATCTCAACATTTCACTCGGCTGTACTGCATGAGTTGTAAGGTAAGTTTTTTTCAGACACCACACACACACACACACACACACATATATATATATATATATATATATATATATATATATATATATATATATATGAAACTGTTTAATTTTATGCCTAAATCAAACTGTTAAGGTTAAATAGCGAGGCTTGAAACCTTTTAACTGTGTGCAAATAAAACTATTTATGTTAGTGTTATATAGTGGCTCGTACCACGTGACTTCCGATATCGCGGAAGTGCAAAAGCAGAAACGGAAAGAGAAGCAGCGAGACAGCTCTTAAAGGACGTCGGTCAGTAGTAAGACCAACTTCCGATGGAACACCAACAGCGCGAGACTTATAATACTAGTCGAACTGTCCCACTTGAGTTAATAAATCATTAACACTATTTCACTGTGTATCTTTTTCTTACCACGATGCAGCAGTTAGCAATATCTGAAACCATTTAATTGTGTACAACTAAATGATTAATACTAAAGAGAACTATTCGTGTTTGGTATATGTAACCATCTAATTGTGAGTAAACAATTGTAATACTTATCTGCAAACAAATTAAATCTTACTCATTTAAAAATACGATTGCTAACAATCTATTGATTTACAAATCATATAACTATTGAACTGTTAGCAAACAAATTAGCTTTCACTCTTTTAAAGATAAGATTACCTTCAAACTATTGACTTACAAATCATATAATCATCTCACTGTCGGTAAACAAATGAGCTCTGGCATCAATTTGCATAGTTTGCGTTTACAAATCATATATTCTAATATAAGATCTGGCATTAGATAACCTACAATGGTTGATAGGCCGCAAAACCTAACCCACCCAACCAACCTTCATTGACATTATCTCTTCGTTCTGAGTGGTAATAGGCATTAGGTACTACCTACGAGGTAAATTAAGAAAAAAAGTTTTAGTGGGCCCCAGACATCTGTAGGTACTAGGCCTATAGTCTTCAATATCTTTTGGTAAATCTGGACCTATAGATGATAAAGATAGATAAACCTCAGCAACTAAGATGTATTTCTTAGAAATCTGTCTAATATGATTTGCCTACTTGATGGCCATTGTTAAGTATTCACACCTAAGTAAAAAAAAAAAGTAGGATTATGATCGACTATTTTTAAGGTTGAATAATAGAACTTGAGCCTCTTTTATCAAATTGGCCTTTGCCATACTTAGTTATGTTTAGTAAATAAACAATGGAGAAAATGAGCAAACGTTAAACTGTAAAGTTTCTAAATTGGATTGATGGAAATATTTCTGATAAATGTTTTACCCAGGCTGTTCTTATTCTAATTTCAGAGTATTTGTAAGAACTATTTCTCGAAAAGACTGTCTCCATTTATCTTCTATTTTTCCCTTTATTTTTATTTTTCGTTTTTGGTAGAGCAGTAAGGTTTTCTCTTGTTTATTCTTTCAAAATGTAAAACAATTTCCCCTGTTAAATAATCGCATCCAGATATATTCATTGAGTGGCAAGAAAGAAAAAAAAAGTATTATAATGTATTGCTATGAGATACGATTACTTAAAATCATAAAACTATGAATTATTTGTTTTAAGAATAGTTGCTTGAAGCTGTTATTGTTTACAAAGAATTGTAATTTGATACATGAATCCATTTAAATGTGTACAAATAAATAACTATTATCAAATAGAAACAATTATTATTAGTATTAGATCGGAATACTTTAACCGTACAACTATGGGAAAATTATTTGTATTAGATAGTAATAATTGATATCATACTATTGTAAGTTATTCCGATTGGATAGAGATATTTTATATAATTTAATTGTAAATTATTTGTATTGGATAGGAATACTTGATATCATTTTAATGTAATTTTTTTACATTAAAAATAGTTACTTGAAGCTAAAGTTTTTTTTTTGTTTTTTTTTACTGAGGATTATTATCAATTACTTGAAATCATATAGGTGAGCAAAGACAAATGAATATTGTTAAATACTTTAAAAATACATAAACGCACATGATTATTTGTATTTGATCATCATCATATCGTGCTGGCAGCACGGATATCCCTGACCCTCTCTCGCCACTCCTCCCTATCGTTCATCGCCCTAGGTAGGTCTTCAGGACAACAACCTGTATCCTCACAATACTTGAAATCTTGCAACTGTGATCAAATTATTTTCGTTAGATAAGAATACTTGGTATTATAGAAATGTGAGGAAAAACATTTCAGAAACATGCACACACACACACACACATACACACACACACACACACACACACACACACACACACACACACACACACACACAAGTAAATGTACAGTGAAAGCGATCACTAGCTTTGAAGAATAAACTAAAACTATACGGTTTGATATAACATTAAAATCAAACAGTCAGTATCATATAAACCAAACGCAATTTGTAGCCATTCAAATGCTGCACTGTATGTTTGCATCTTGATTTAAATGGCTTGTAATATTTTGCCACTTGCTGATTTTCAGTGGGTTTATCACGTGACTAAAGTCGTTGCAGGTGGCCGCTGTGGTAGGTAACAATCTGGTTGATAGTAATGTTGTAGCGTTTGTGCTAACCTATTATGTATTGTTTCAGTCCGTGTGTGATTTGTAAGCTGCACAAATGAACGTGCAGCGTCATCTAATTCGTACATTTATGCTTTAAGTGTTCAAACTGGGCCATAAAACCACAGTAGCAATCAAAACATTTATTGTGTAAATGGTGAATTGGTTTGGTTCGGTTTGTTTTATGGCATATCAACTATTGTTTTTTTTTTAAAATGCCAGATCCACAATTTTACTGCTTAACAATTCTATTTTAAACAAATCAGTTTAGCATAAATAAAGTTGTTTATTTTTTGTGAACACATAGTTAAATATAAAGACAGTTGTATTTAAAACAAACCAGTTTAGCATAAATAAAGTTTTTTTTTTGTGAACACATAGTTAAATATAAAGACAGTTGTATTTCAAACAAATCAGTTTAGCATAAATACATTTTTTTGTGAACACATAGTTAAATATAAATACAGTTGTATTTAAAACAAACCAGTTTAGCATAAATAAAGTTTTTTTGTGTGAACACATAATTAAATATAAGGTCAGTTGTATTTCAAACAAATCAGTTTAGTATAAATAAAGTTGTTTTTTTGTGAACACATAGTTAAATACAAAGACAGTTGTATTTCAAACAAACCCGTTTCACATAAGTACACAGTTTAGTTTTACTTGACTCATAGAAAGGACCTTAGCAGGTGCTACAATTCTGGGTCAGAGGGGACCAGATGCCAATAGAAATGAAGGGGTACTCTGCATTACCCAGAGCTCTAAGCCAGAAGCCACATCTTTTAAATTTTAGTGTTATATCTAGGACACCTGTTGGGGGGTCCTAGCCCTCTACAGAGAAGCAGTCAGTGTATTTTAATGCCCTAGCCAACTGGGTCAATGAAATATGAAAGTACAACCGATCACAATACAGTAAGCAGACAGTTTAAGAACTTTCACTCGGGTTGCAGGAACCTCAAAGATCAGTTAAGGTCATGTAGGCCTAAAACCATGGATTTTTAGGACGTGTTTCAACTTCTAAATGCAAATTCAGTAAGTATCTGTTGTACTCGACATCACTTATTTTAGTGTGTTTCTTCACTTTTTTTAACTTAGCGAAAGCATCAAGGTTTGTCGAATTGTGCTTCACGCTACTAAAATATTGCAAAACTTTTGACTCACTCTAGTAATCCTGTTTTTCGGTCAGATTCGTATTGCCTAGTCAGCAATGACCCAACTGACCGGCTGACAAATGTAAAAGCTTACACTATTTTTTGTATTAAACCTTTTTACAGAAATAATAATCTTTGCCAAATTGTCCTTAAGCGACTTTCAATCCCTAATGATAAAGGCCTCAACATCCCGTTGTGTCAGGCCAAGATTACAACGCTTACAAACTGTTTGAAATCAGGCAAAGACTGCCTGAGGCAAACTTTAGCATAAACATATATGTACAGAAGGTTATTCCAAACATTCCAAGTACTTAGATGTTCAATGTAAAACCTCGAGGCAAACACAGCCCTTTTCAGCTTCGCAGGAGGAAGAAATATATTCATTGTATAATGTCAGAAAGACATGGCCAAGTCAAAATTCGTCCTCGGTCAGATATATTTAATTTTCATGAATAAGTTTATCTTGCTAAGGTATATCAAAAATAGTTCCTTCTTATGTAGACTATATTCCTGCATATTAAATTCCAATATGATACTCTCATATAAATTTGGTGCCTACAATCTAAGTATAGTGGCTCGTACCACGTGACTTCCGGTATCGCAGGAGTATAAAAGACGCACGGCCAAGCAGAAGCAGAAGCAGAAAGTGAAGCAGAGACAGTAGTAAGACTAACTTCGGACGTGACACCAACAGCGCAAGACTTATAATACTAGGCGGACTGTATCACTTGTGTTAATAAATGATTAACACTATTTCAATTTTCCCTTACCACGATACAACACAAACTTTGTAAACCAAACCACTGTAAGATCTCAAGAAAAGAGAGGCAAATAGGGGTAACAAAAAATCCTGGAAAAAAAGAAGTAACACACGCAGAATATCGTGCGTGCCTTCTTATTCCACGTTTGATGCATAAAATAAAATACCTTTTATTCAAAGTGATCCTTATCTAGCACATGACAATGGGAACAATTTGTAGGGGACTAAAAAGATCATGCAGTAATCATTTCTGGCAATACTAAGAACGAGTTGAGAAGAGAAGAATGTCTAACATTCCAAAATAGCCACGGCCACCATTCAATCGAAAAGTATCAAAAGTAAAGGTTTATTTACCAAGCCGGAAATGTTCTACAAAAGAAACAAAATCCAATATGTGTTCTATAACGGATTTTTTTTTCATGAAAAAAGGAATTTTCTTTGAAATAGTCTCCGTTTGGAATTCAAAGCATATATTCCTCTTGCCCAGTTAGCTGGGGCTATAGAATACACGGACTGGTTCTCAGCAGAAAGGTAAGACTACTCCCAAACGAGAGTTCAGATGACATTAAATTATCTGATACCGATGCTCCAGCTTTGTAGATTTGGGTAATGCGGAGTTGTTATTTATTGCCATTGCTTCCAGGTCCATTCTGACCTGGAGTGGTAGCAGTTGATATGGTCCTCTCTATTGGTCCAATCGAACAAACTGTGTGCAAACAATTGTCTTATGTTAAATTGTGACTATTGTATAGCAATACTTGAAAACATTTAACTCTGCGCAAAAAAGAGATCAATCGCGTTTAAGAATATTATCTAATAAATGTGTTCACCAATCCTATATATATTTATTGTTTATATATAAAGAGGATTTGGCATTAAGTACCATACAATGGCTGATTTGCCATAAAACCCAACCAAACTAAATAAACTTATTCCATTAAGTTTTCTTATAGTTAAAGGAGGTCTGAAACTCTGATTTTAATTTAAAACCAGTATCTGAAACTGAACATTTTGCCTTTGTTTGAAAGTTGAAGAAGATAAGAAATATGCTTCTTCTTGTTGAGGCAGCACCAAATGCTCAACACGTGCAGACTAGTCTGATACAGAAACACATTCTTTATGCATTCTAGTAGAATCAAACTTATTACATAAGCAAACAGCAAGCAAGATGTTCGTATATATCGCTTCAGAGCAGGTGTCTGAATCTTATGGCTTAAAAGACAGGTTCAATTGCCATCATAGGTTGAGAATATGATCTCACTCCTAATGGGTTTATTCTAGTCTAGACACCATCATGCAAACTATTAAGATATTCTTCATTGAACACATTTTAAAATGAAATTTATTTAGTTCCATAGACTAGAAAAGAAATACTGGGTTCGGTGATATTCTGAGTTTACTTTTCAGGAGTGTTCAAAGAAACAGTTGTTATTGTAAGAAATGAAATCGACGACCTGAGTTCAAATTCTGAATGAAGCTGATTGCGTTTCCCAATATACTAATACCTTTGGAAAATGTATTAATACAGATTTAGGTAAATAGTAGGGAAGACTGATTTCTTTAGCTTTGGTTTGGCCACAAATCAAGAACATCTCTGAAATCAAACTAGCATTACTCTGCTTAAATATAATCTTTGTGTCACATTCTACCCATGGAGTATGATTGAGGAAGGACATATAGTATTTTACTAGTCCAGTCGGCTGGACCAGTAGAATACACTGACTGCATATCTGCAGAGTGATAAGCCCCAAGTTTAACATTGCCATGAAATGTACATATGTCCATAGAATGTTCATAATGTTCATAAACATATAGGAATCCGAAAACACGAAATTGGTTCAGGGACAAAACTTTTTATTACGTTTTTGAGTTTTAGGTTTTTCGACATGAGGAGAGAGAGACGCAATTTCTTCAACCAACGCGCGGCACATTTCGTAGACCCCCAACTGGTCTCGCCGAGGAAAGACCAAAAATCAACTACCTTCCTCTACACTCGAACCTCAACTAACTCGTTCGGAGTTTAAATCTCAACAAACTGTTTTTTTTTCAAATTCCAAAATCCTCAGCACTTCCGGGCATGATGTCATTCACGTCCCAAGTCTTATTTCCTATCTGGGGTTTTTATTGTGACATCTCTGTCACATCCACCCAGAGCGCGCGTGAACACCTGCACTCAAGTGAAAGGTTCTCAGCGTAACTAAACCGAAAGGCAAGATATATAAAACGAAAAATGATAATATAAAAAAATCCCTCTCCAATTATATTACAATAGTGTAATATATAAACGTGACCTGCAGATGTTGAACACAGCGGATGTTGTTAACAGATACATTAAAAAGATCGGGATGATGACCGGAATGTCACCATGTCCTGGATGCTTTATTGTTTCAGCGGATATTGTTGACAGCTTCATCCGGACGAAGATAATATCAACAATGTGATTACCGGAATATCACCCTGACTTATGGACGTGGTTAAACTCGGCGGACGATGGCAGATACGTCTGCCCATAGAAGTAGCCAATGGGGAACAAGCAACACTCCCGACGACCACTTCGTGTGTATGAACTCTCTGCAACGGCTATTCTGCGCCACACAAGTATCATCGTCAAGAATAAAAATATAATCTTATATCTTTATATATACGTGTCCTTCGTTGTTTATCAAGACACAGCTACATTAAGCAACACCAAACCAAATATTGTCCCAGATACGATATTAAGCAATCTGATGGGGAGCCTCCAGTAATGATGAATCGTTGGGTAATGTTGTTTTACCCTTCAGGTCCAATCTGTCCCGGAGTGGATGCACCTGATAGGGTCCTATCTATGGGCCAAATAGAACTGTTTGACGCTGAAATTGTGAAAACAAATGACTTATGATAATTTGACTGTTTGATCTGTGTGTGTTGAACTGTATGTAAATAAATGACAAATGATTAATTGAATTGTGAGTGATACCATAGTCGAGAGTGACCAAAAGGCCCCCTTTCCAATAGCTACTACACCGAGGTATATGGAAAGGCCATTGACCAAATGATTAGAGTGTTCACCAATGGTCCGGTAGACCGGGGTTCAATCCCAGGTCAAATCATACCAAGAATTCGAAAATGGTACTTGATACCACCTTGCTTAGCAGTCAGCACTATAATGTAAAGATCAAGAGTAAAGTAGAGCAATCATGAGAATGGAGTAGCGCCTGCCTACACTTCAGTGTGGTAGCTATTGTAAATGGGAGCCTTCAGATCACCCTACACAAAGGTCGACTAAGAATAATGATAAAAAGTAATACTAGGAACTATTTAATTTTGACTTACGCTAAATTGGATTGTTAGAAATAAAATATTTGATCATTTAACTGTATGTATCAACAGAATTTGTTTAAAAATCGTAAATATCTAATATATATTTAGAAGTGGTGAATTCAATAAGTTTCCAGACTTTCTTGTACAGGCATTTAAAATTGTTGTAGATACTGAAAAATTCAGTATCTTATTGCTATACATATATTGTGCCGTTTTTAGTTTTAAGGCATTTGTGTTTGTTGGGGTTTTTCGATAGTTTTTGGAGGCTGTTTTCACTAGTGCAAGGTTTTTCTCTCACCGCTAAAGTTTCCCATGGGACTCTATATTTAGTTTTGTGTTTTGTTGGAATGCATTTCGCTGCTGCCTCGAGGTGCGCATTGACGAAATTTTCATATTCGTCGTTTGGTGTACTTTTTTCCGTTTTTTCTTGTAGTGTTTCGATCAATTAACAGACATATATATAAAGGAACAGACAGAATACATTCAAAATCAGATAGATAAGATTAGAGACACGGTGGAAGATAGACAATCTAGGATAGCCTGGCAAACAATAAACGAAGTTAGTAGAAGAAAGAACACAGCCAAAGCAAAACTGAAAGCAGCAAACCAACAAGAAAGGATAAAACTGTGAAAACAGCACTTCGAAAACCTACTAGGAAACTCACCGAAAAAATAACACATGAACCAATCACCAGAATAATTAGCAAACAATTAGACATTAAACTAGGACCGTTCACACAAGAAGAACTCGACTCGGTTCTCAGAAAAATTAAAAATAGGAAAGCTGCAGGGCTGGACGAAATTCCCCCAGAAGTATGGAAGACCAGACAATTCGACAACATACTGCTCCGACACTGCAACGCAGTATACAATCAAAATCCGATAGAGGGATGGATGAAGGGAAGCATACTCCCCTTCCCTAAAAAGGGGGACCTCGGATTAGCCAAAAACTATCGAGGCATAACACTTACATCCATAGCAGCCAAAATCTACAATGCCCTACTACAAAACCGCATAGAACCCAAAATCGACAACATACTTAGGAAAAACCAAAATGGCTTCCGAAGAAATAGATCCACGACCTCACAAATGTTAACCATCCGTAGAATCCTCGAAGGTGTACGGACAAAAAACCTACAAACGACATTAATATTTGTCAACTTTACCAAGGCCTTCGATTCCATTCACAGAGGAAAGATGGAACAAATCCTACTAGCGTACGGCATACCAAAAGAAACCGTAGCGGCAATAACGATTCTCTATAGAAACACCAAAGTAAAAGTACGATCACCAGATGGAGACACAGAATACTTCGACATTGTAGCAGGAGTACTACAAGGAGACACGCTGGCTCCGTACCTCTTTATCATTTGTCTAGACTACGTACTTAGAACATCGATTGTCAAAACCAGAGAGAATGGTTTCGAACTGACGAAGAAAAGAAGCAGAAGGTACCCCGCAACAACAATTACCGACGCCGACTACGCCGATGACATAGCGATACTGGCAAATACACCCGACCAAGCCGAAACACTACTGCATAGTTTGGAACGAGCAGCCACAGGCATAGGCCTCTATGTTAATGCACACAAAACAGAATATATGTGCTATAATCAAACGGGGGACATCTCCACTCTAGAAGGAACCCCTCTTAAACTAGTAGACAAATTCACTTACCTAGGAAGCAGTGTCGAATCAACCGAAAAGGACATCGAAACGAGGTTAACGAAAGCATGGACAGCTATCAATAGGCTATCGATTTTATGGAAATCAGACCTAACCGATAAAATGAAACGCAGTTTCTTCCAGGCAGCGGTCACATCGATACTGCTATATGGATGCACTACGTGGACGCTAACAAAACGGCTGGAGAAGAAGCTAGACGGCAATTACACAAGAATGCTGCGTGCAATCTTGAACAAGTCCTGGCGGCAACACCCCACAAGACACTAACTGTACGGCCACCTGCCCCCTATCACGAAAACTATTCAAGTTAGACGAACCAGACATGCAGGACACTGCTGGAGAAGCAGGGACGAACTCATAAGAGATGTACTCTTATGGACCCCCACACATGGCCGTGCAAAAGCAGGACGACCAGCACGAACATACATTCAGCAGCTATGTGAGGATACGGGATGTTGTCCTGAAGACCTACTGAGGGCGATGAACGATAGGGAGCAGTGGCGAGAGAGGGTCAGGGATATCCGTTCTACCAGCGCGATATGATGATGATGATGATTGCTATACATCTTATCAGATGACTGACCAAATTTTATAATTTCAGGTTCAAATAAACAGCTTTCGCAGCAATTGGAATACACCCTACTAAAGCCTGATTGTCACAACTGGGGAATTTCAAAAATGCAATCTGGACGTGAGGAAGAACGATATGCTATAAAATTCTATTCTAAACTTGGAAAAAATGCCACAGATACGTGTGGGATGCTTCAGACTGCTTTAGGACTATCTTGGATAAATCGAGCATCAGTTTTTGAGTGGCATAGGAGATTCAAGGAAGGCCGTGGTGTCTGTGAGGGATGAAAAGAGGTGTGGGAGAAGTAAGGAAGTCAGAGCACCAGAGTTGATTGGCCAAATAAAGAATTTCACGGATAAGGACCGTCGTGTGTCTATAGAGACAATAGGTGCACGGTTTGATGTCAGTGTGGGAACTGTACACACATTTATTCGCGAGGAACGAAGAATGCGGAAGATTAGCGCGAAGTTTGTCCCAAGGGCGCTCAGAGAAGATCAGAAAGAAAGACGTTGTCATGAAACCAGGAAGATGGCCGAACTAGTCAATTCAGATCCCGCAGTTCTTGATGGTCTGGTGACCAGCGATGAAAGCTGGATCTACTGCTATGAACAAGACAGAGATTCCAGTGGAAGCATGCTGGCTCTCCCAGCCCCAAGAAGGCCAAACAGAGCAAATCCACCCACAAAATCTCGATGATCCCTTTTTTTGACATCATTGGCATGATCTACATGATCTACACTGGACAGTCAACAAGGAATACTATGTTGAGTTTTTAAGGGAGTTCAGGGAGAGATTCCATCGGAAGAGGCCGGCACTCTTCAAATCGGGTCAGTGGCATTTCCACCAGTCCACAACTCCATTCTTGTCACAGACTATTTGAGCAAGATGTGCATCAAGACGGTTCCTCACCGCCCCTATAGTCCAGACCTTGCTCTCTGTGACATTTGGTTATTCCCTAAGCTCAAAGAAAAACTTAGAGGCAGTTGTTATGAGACAATTGAGGAGGTGAAAGAGGCTGTGACAAAGGTCATTGACACGCTAAAACAAGAGGACTTCCATGGGGCCTTCCAGAAGTTGTTAGAACAGTACAACAAGTGCGTTGCAGCCGGAGAGATTACTTCGAAGGGGACTAATGTTTCATATATGTACTATCAATAAAAGTGTCCATATGAAAAAAGTCTGGAAACTTATTCAATGAACCATATATATATATATATATATATATATATTCCGTATTATAATGCGTCAATCTATCGATCTATTAAACTATATATATATATATGTGTGTGTGTGTGTGTGTGTGTGTGTGTGTATGTGCGTGTGTGTGTGTGTGGAGGGGGTTAGGGAGTATGTGTATTACTTTGAATAGAGTAATTTTGATATGGTGGTTAACTTTATTTTTATTAGAAAAATAACAAATTAATTCCGTTGACAGTTGACGGCCGAGACATGACTGGGGAAAAAGAATTTTAGAAAATGCACTAAATGATTTTCCAGTATATAAAGCAATATTTTCTTTTCGAAACATTTCGTTTTTGCAATGGATTATATATAGTTTTCACTTAAGTGTATCAATTATGAAGAGTAAGATTTTTTCCCCTTCCTTATTATTCTCTATTGTCCGATGGAATGAATTACCTAAACCCATTATGTTAAGACACTGAACAATGTGATTTTGAACAGCACGGATAAATCTCTGAAAAACTGATGCACACTCTTCTGAGTCTTTCCCCACATCTCTTTCCGTCTTTTATTTTCTTTGTATATATATATATATATATATATATATATATATATATATATATATATATATATATATATATATATATATGTGAAATATCTACTCATCTCTAGTATGTAAATGTTTATGCTAACAGTACTGATGCACATTTAGTGTGTATGTAAATAGATCTACTGCGATTTCATTTGGGTTTTGTGAGTATGTATTCCAGTGAATCTTATTGTGTATGTTTCAATGAGTAGACACCAAACCAAATTTGCGCTTCGAATACACTGAGCATAAATGCAGTTAGGAAGAAATATTGATCAATAATCATTTCAGGCGCATTTCTCATTGAAAAGGACAGTTGAAATAGGCTATAATGTTGAGGACTCTTTCTGGGATATCCAAAACAAAGAGAGTTTTAGATTATATTCAAGATAGATAGATAGATAGATAGATGGTGCCGTAAAAAGCAATTAGTTTTAAAAATGACCAACTTATAAATAAAAAAAAAGATATTTTTTCTTTAAATCATAGTAATTTACTATGAAGTTATAGTGGAATATCAAATCCCATACATACACCCCCAACTCATTTTCTACTAGAAAGGGCCATATATATATATATATATATATATATATATATATATATATAAATTTGCGAATGTGTTTGCGTGTCTACGAACAGTTTATGCGGAACATTGTTGGAGGAGCAAGAAGGAATCCGTTATTAACGTTCTCCTCTTGACCCCTTCACACGGACGCACGAGTGTAGGACGGCTTGTTATAAATTATCTACAACAGCTTTGTACGGACACTGGATGTAGCCAGGAAGACCTGCTGGAAGCGATGGACGATAGAGACGTATGGCAAGAGTAAATTAAGGAAATCCGTGAAAGCAGCAGAACGACATGATACACACACACACACACACACACACACACACACACACACACACACACACACACACACACACACACAGAGTACATATAAATATATATATATATATATATATATATATATATATATATATACGAGTGACATTCAATGAATATTGGTTATTTTTTAACAAAAATCAAAAAAGAAAAATCTAATAATCTGTCACCATTAATGCCAACTCTACATCGTTTGCCATTGGTTTATAATAAACACTATATTTTAATCCTACAAGATGTCTGTTTTGGGTCTTTACACACTGGTGCTAAATTAAACAGATTGCTTGAAGCAAACGTCGGTCAACAAATTGTTTGCGACCTAGGAGAGCAAACCAGATGAAATTTACTGAAAAATCTGTGATGTACAAGAGAGCGAAGGCCAGTTAGATAATTTCAGAGAATTAATTAATTTTTAATTCTTCTTAGCTATTTTCGACTTTTATCCACCTTCTGAAGAAAGCTTTTGGGTAGGAATTTTTTGCACAGTTTATTCACAAATGTTATTTAAAGCGATGACATGCCATTGTCTGCCTCCTTATTTTCTCTCTCTCCCTCTCTTTCATTTTTTCTCCTCACTCTCTGATTGTCTCTCTCTCTCTCTCTCTCTCTCTCTCTCTCTCTCCTCACTCTCTGCCTTCCTTTCTCGCTCTAGCACTCTCTCTATATCTCTCTTCTGACTCTCTCTTCACTCACTATCTGACTCTCTCTCTTCACTCTTTGACTTTCTCTCTCTTCTCATCACTGGCTTTCTCTTTCTCTCTCACTCTCTTTTTTTCTCTCTCTCATTTTTCTCTCTCTCTCTTTTTTATCTATCTATCTATCTATCTATCTATCTATCTTGTGTCTGCGTATGCGTATGGTTTTTTTTTTAAAGCTGTTCTGGTTTGTGTGAGAGGAATTTGTTAGCATGTATGAGGATGTATGTTTTTGATTGTATATGTATTTAGATCACTAAGACACTTAGCAAAAATGATGATAATCTTACCATAATTCATATCTATCTATCTATCTATCTATGTGTGTATACGCGTGCACGTGTGTGTGAGGGGTGTGAGTGTGTGTGTGTGTTTTCTCTTCTCGGACGGGCTAACACCTGGCACGATGCTTTTACGAGGATAAATCTGGTTGAATCAGATTAGCAATACCATAATTGATTCCTGCTCTTTCAGTTGTGCCCTTGTCAACAAATATTACCCGGAAGAAGAATGCGTCCATCTTGAACAATATGAGGGTGCTCATAACAACAATACAGTTCTCGGTGTTATTATCAGTAAAATATAAGAATCAACCGACTTCATGGAATGGAAGGAACAGAAAAGTGAACAGAAAGAAATAAACAGAATTTGTAGAAAAATGAAAGAAGAAGGAAGAGATGAAAAAAACGATAGAAAGCAGAACGTAGATGGGTAAAGAAAAACCTAAAATTATTTGAATTGGAAAATTTTTACAGACAGAACATTAATAGTTATAAAAAATTATTTCTGTCTTAATTTGATTAGTTTTCTTTTCATTTTTTTTTATGTACGATTCAATTGCATTCATCAGCGTAAATAAAAAAAAATATATATATCTGTATTTCAGAAAATGACACAAAGTCAATTTGTTAAGCGAAATAAAACCGGTTTGAATTCGGTGTTTTCTCTCTCTTAGAAGAGTAGCATAAATAGGGCTAATGAACCCCGTCTGTCGAACTATTTACCCATAGATTGAGGGAGGACTTATAGATTCATGCCTTTCGCTGAAGAACTCGCGGGAAGTGCAACGCCAACAGCTTCGTCCAGGAATTTGAACTTGAGTCGTCGATTCCAAAACCTTTATGTTAACCATATCTCTAAAGATAAGAACACCCGGCTGAGATTTACGGTGTCTTTCAAATTTGAGAAAGTAAGACAATCTACGAGTGACGAGCAAAATTACCATACTGGTATATCTTGAAGCCGTCAATATCTTAAGCAGACCAGTCCATATACCTTGGCAGCAATATCTCATCTACTGAAAGTGATGTCAAGCAAGGTATAGCAAAGGAAGGGATTGCTATTAACAGGCTGTTGATCATATGGAAATATGAGGTCTTTGATAAAATAAAGCGGTAATTTTTACAAGTTGCACCTGTGTTGTTAATACGTTATAGCTGCTCCACCTGGACTCGACTAAAACGTTTAGAGATGAAAGCTAGATGCTCTATCATGCTACCTTCAGTTTGGAACAAATCATGGAAATAGTACGCAACAAAACAGCAGATATACAGCCGCTTCGCTCCTATCTGACAAAACATCTAAGACGAACAAACATGCTGGCCATTTCTAGGGAAGACGAACATATAAGTGACGTTCTCCTATGGACTCCTACATGTAGACACACCAGAATTGGCCAACCTGCAGGGAATTACATCCGTACTGTGTGAACACTTGCTGTTGACAAGAAGATCTTCTAGGAGCGAAGAAGAATAAGTAGAGATAAAGAAAGAGACTCAAGGGTGTATGTGCTCTAAGTACTACTTGATGATGACGTGGATGAAGAAGATATTAACCTTTATCATATTTACCCAACCCCTCCGCTCAAGCAGGATATGACACAAGGTCAATTTTTTAAGCGGAGTTTAGCAGGTTTGAATTCAGAGTTTTCCTTCTCCTAGACTAGTTGCCTCACCAAGGCTGAAGAACCTAGTCTGCCCTACTATTTACCCATAGTTGGAGGGAGAATAATTGGATTCATACCTTTTCAAAGGGTATTAGTGCTATGTGAAATGCAATCAGTCCAGGATTTGAACTCGTGTCGCCGTGTCCAATTCCTGCGACAATAACCATTACACCACAGGCACCTCCATATTAACCTTTATTCTCGTCTGAATTTTCTCTTCGCCATTTAGTCTCTTTGCTGGTAGTACTTGGATGATACCACTTTATTTTCAATGCTGCTTCTATAATAATCAGTAAATGTACAAAAGACTGGAGCGTTTTTATATAAAACACAGATGAAAAAGAAAGCATGATATAAATTGGTTATAAGCAAAACGGTTGTTTTTTTTTCTTTTTTTTTTTTTTTCTTGCTTTGGAGTAATTTTTGAATAAGCATTCGTTACAATGTATATGGAAAATTGTGAATCGAGAGATATAATTTTATGATAATATAAAGAAGAGATAAAATAAATTTACGATGCGACTTGTTTGCAGACATATAAATTTTTATCAGTCAAAGGAAGTCAACAATATAAATATGATTTATGTTCAATCTTCTAACGTATAAATATGCCAAGAATAATTAGAACAGATAATGAAATAAAAAAAATGAATTCGAAGGATATTAAAGAAAATGTTTTACCACGTTTTTTTAGATCATTCTTTGGAGCAGCATTTTTCACTCTTTTTAATCTACAATATCTCACTGACGAAGTATGTTATATGCATCACCATAAGCTACTCATAAAAATCCGGTATTGATATTTACAGGACATCATTCGATGACCTATTTAACAAGTACTGTCTCTGATGATCCAACACCAAGAAAATCACACGTGAACTGATTAGCTTCATTTTTTTCTACATAGATCGTTGGAAATTTGCTTACTAAAAAGATTGAAGATCACCAGATGTTTATATTCAACTACTAAAGTAACTGACGCTATATTATTTGAAAGAAAAGTGACAATTATACAAATGGATATTCAACTTTACAATCGATATATCAGTCAAATTTAAAGTGTATATATATATATATATATATATATATATATATATATATAACTTGAAATAAATGACCAGAGACAATGAGCTTGTAATTATTCAAATAAGGAATCTATGTGAGATTTCATATAATTTTCTTGGAGTTCTCCATGTATGATTATTAATATATATATATGAATATATAAAAATCTTATCCAAGGCCAATATTTTTGTTATATAATTGGAAGAAAAACATATCAAACCGCGATTTTGCTATTACAAATTTATTTCAGCTGACTAAAACAAGGCAGCCGGTCTCTTCAAATAGCAGGTACAGAATTGATTGGGAAATATACTAACATTAATCGTTTAAAATAAATATACAAATCTTTAAGTGGAGGTGTGAGATAAACGGAACCCAATGAAACCTCATCACTCAATCCAATGTTTTACATTCATCTTGGCGTCTTTTTTTCCTTTTTTTTAATCTATGGTTTATTTGGTTTGCTGCTAGAATTATTTTACCAATTTATCTTTTTTAAAAGAAAATGCCTGTCTATTTATTTTTTTATCCATTCATACTTTTATCAGAAAGGCATGGGGTTAAACTTATAACTAATTCCAAACTTTTCTTCTATTAAAAGGATTTTTACCAGCAATTTTTTCTTGTAAGTTGAAATGAATTTATAAAAGCAAAGTTACGGTCAATTGAGTTTTTCGGCCAATTAAAATATTTTTTTAAAATGTATATAAATATATATATATATATATAAGCACACACGAGTATATTTCCAAAAGTTCAAAGCCTCTCCAAGAAAATAGCCATTTTTTATGTTCTTATTCAAAAACACTACTTATAAACCAAGAAAAAATTTTCCAGATTTCCTGCTTAATTTCAGTTCTGGTGAGGTCCATATATATTTGTAAGGTAAGCAACAAATCTAAAATTTAGGTGAGGTCTAGAACTTTTTAAATGACCCTCATATATATATATATATATATATATCATCAAGGTATTCTGATCAAACGGATTCCCTTGTTTCTTCTTACCATCAATCATTATTGGCCATCAATCTCGGTATGACCTCTAGAGGGTATCCAGTGTCGCATAAAGCTGGTGTATGCAATTTTTTGTATCAGGTCACCACTGAATACTGATTTAAGTATTTCGTAGCCGCAGAACATTGGTGTATCCTTCGCTAAAGAATTCTTCCTTACTTCTCCACAACTGCCTTGCATGTACTGATCATTATATATATATATATATATATATATATATACTAATCTAATATCTACCAGCATTCACGGTACCAGAAAAAAAAAAAAAGAAAAAAAACCCGCCAGGAACAAGAGATAAAAGTATCTCGAATCACCGCCCGTGGTAAAAATAAAAAATATTATAGGTCAAAAAGAAAGAAAAGGCCAACCTCGTCAGACCCCTTGAAAAAAATCAAGGGATACGCTGTCAGTTGGTCAAAAAAATCTAAAACCTCCCGCGAATCCTCCAATGCTACAATTACAAGAGTGCTCAACACGAGTGAAGCCAATTATAAAATTAACCTAAATCGTGAGTCGGAAATCTTCTACTAAAGTTTCACCTTATCGGATGATCAGGAAGTCTAACCCCGACTTTCGGGGTTAGACTTCCTGATGATCTGATAAGGTGAAACTTTAGTAGAAGATTTCCGACTCGCGATTTAGGTTAATTTTATATATATATATATATATATATATATATATATATATAATTCTCGTTCAGTATAATGATATAGTATATGCAAGCATGAATGCTGAACTTCAAGAAAAAAACATGAAACTCAGGACTGATTGTATACACTCACATAGGGTAACACCGGGACTAATTGTATTAACATACTCATATAGGGTAACACCTACTGACTTAGAATATGAACATAATAACTTGAGGTCTTATACTTGACCATGCTGTAGAGTTTCACTTCGTGCTCACGCTTTTCGAAAATGCATGAATCTGTCTGCTCAGCTATTGGTAAATATTCAGACTCTTACCATTGGTATAATGGTTAGAGTGTTCGCTAATGGCCCGGAAGACCTGGGTTCAATCTCTGGTCGAGCCATACCAAAGACTCAAGAAATGGTACTTGATGTCTTTTTTTTTTGTCTAACTCTCAGCAATTATAAGGCCCGGATCAAGGGTAAGGTAAGTATTATAGGGACATATCTTACCATACCCCAAAGATGGACTCGTTCAACCTAAATATATTTTCCGAACTTAGCTCGCTCGGGGGAGACAACTTCTGGTTCCTTACGAGACATTTGACTGACGGACTGCAAGCCGAGAACGGCTAGTACTTCCTTTGTATGACTTCCTTTTTCTGCTAATACAATAGCGTTTACCTATCATCCGTTGTTTGGGTTGTACTTCCACCGGTCTTATCTGAAGACCACAACAGTAAGGTAATCCAGGGAAAAGACTAGCGCCCTCCACTACAACTTGGTGTTGTAGCTATAGAAAAGGGAGCCTTCGAGTCACCCACGACTACGGTCACCAACTTTACTTGTCTTTAGTACAGCAACCACTCAAGTAGAAAGAAAACTCTAAACTTAAAACTGCCAAAAAATTGACCTCGAGCTACATCTTGCATGTAGTGTCGGTAAATACGAACTCTATTACAAAACTACCTAGTGCGCCTGAAAATACTGTATATACCTTTTTTATTTTTTATTCTTATATTTTCTGAAACTATTCCAATATACGACCGAAGAACAACACTGAAAAAGACATCTGATGCATATTTGCGCTTTAGACGACACACAAAAAACATCAAGGTAAAAAGGATCATTATGTGACATGACGTTGTTAGACACCTTGACTATATCTCCGTCATTGATATATTAACAAAAAAAAAGAATGTGAGTGCGATTTTAGTAAATCACTTTCCCATGAATATAACACTTGACCGGATAAGAGTTACGAAGCAGTCACAGCTATTGTATAATATGATCTGTTAGGAATCACAATCTCTAGTGACAAAAGAATAATAAGAAAAAATAGACACACCTTCAAGTTCAAAATCTGAACAAAGATGTAAAATAAAAAACCTGATTTTTACATTGTGATATATTGTCACTCGCTGATTCCTTTTGTTTCGTCGATCCAGTTCTCCTGTTTGACTCTTTAGTAGTGACAGTTTAATCAAATGATATTTTTTCAGTGCTGTGTTAAATCTAGTGCATTTTTGTCGGTGTTTAGTGCAAAGTCAAATTTCTGTTTTTGCCGAATGTTCTTCAGAATCTTCCTGGTTAGAGACTTGCCGAGGGATGTTTACGAATGCTACGTTGTGTATGCCGAAAACGTTTCAAAAAATAACCCGTGGCAATAAAGATACGACAAAGAAAAATGATTATGTTTGTGAATAAAGAATTCAACCTTTTCTTAAGCCACAACAAGTTTGCTAATGAGAAGTCAATGTATAAAAAGTATACCGGTTTTCATTTGTTCTCCGAAAATGCTTTTTTTTCTACTTTTATGTAAATTTAAACGGAGATAAGGGCATTCAAATTTTGATTTCATATATATATATCAACGGGCAATTCAGAATAGCTAGTGTGTCTGAATATACCAGATCCACCTTCTTAGTCAGTTACAGTGTAGCAGGCGAAGAGACAGATATTTTTTTCGAAAAATTCACCCTTAGAACTAGAAATAGCATTTCCGAATTTCCCGATGATAACCAATTTTTATTTTCAAAAGAATCTCGGGACTGCCAAAAAAATATTAAAAACGTATTCTAAAATATTTACAAGCATTACAACTACAAAAAATAATCCACCGAAAAATTTACTCAATGAAATATTAGATTGCTAAAATAATACATAAAAAGATAACATACGTTCAAATCAACCTCCTGTTATTTATTTTACAGTTTTTCTATACTTGATTGATGCAAAAAAAACTTTTATAACTGGGCTTGGATTATTCTACTGGTTCAATATTAAGCTATATTTTCTTACAAACTCGTTTAGCACAATTTACTAAATTCTCACTAACCTCGTAGCAATACTTATGATAGAGATGAATTTGTTGATTTTTTCTTATACATATTTACCAACCCCTCGGCTCGGGCAGGATATGACACAAGGTCAATTTTTAAGCGGAGTTTAACAGATTTGAATTCAGAGTTTTTCTTCTCCTAGACTAGTTGCCTCACCAAGGCTGAAGAACTTAGTCTACCCTACTATTTACCATAGCTGAAAGGAGAATAATTAGATTCCTACCTTTCCCAAGAGTATTAGTGCTATATAAAATGCAATCAGTCTCGTCCAGGATTTGAACTCGTGTCGTTGTGTCCATTCCTTACACCACGGGCACCTCCTTGATTTTTTCTTATAAAAGGTTTTAAAATAATTGCTAGTGATAAAATAGAACAATTCTAAAATTCGTTTAAACTAATCTGACAGATGGATTATTCATTCTCAAATAGAATAAGCTACTTGAACACAAGATATCTTTTTTTCAAATTAAGTGGTTCAATCAAATAAATCAGTTTACTTTTTCTGTAGAACATATCTGAATTTCCTGCATCATTCCTCGTGTATTTTAGGTGCATAATAATGCAGAACCTAATCGTTCCCGATTTCATCATAGTCTCTGTCATCATGGAAAACAATACAGTGAATAATTAGATGTGAAAGATGTATCGATATTTTCATTGAAATGTTTTATGCCTCCTTTATGGAAGAGTGGACCTGCGAGAATCTGTATTAATAAAAATGAAATGGCATTCGATGACGTTCAGCAAGCTCACCTTTTATAATTCAAATTATTTTCCAAGAACAGCACGGGTCAATTTGTACGTGGTTCTATTTATTCACTCATAATATAAGGTATACGTGCTCATTGCACTAAGCTCACTATTTTATCTAAGACTTGTTGAACTTACAGCTTTGCGCTAATTTAAATAAGTAATGTTGGTAGTGGAGACGTTGCTTGATGATAAGGTGTTTACCGAAAATGCTCCCAAAGGCCATGTGCAGAGCATATCGACTAGAAGATTACGTACTTTAGTTTACCTGCCACACCACCATTAGTGATGGGGATAGTTTCTCAAAATGGGGAAAACTTGATGACTTGAAAGTCCACGATCGTAATTCTGGATTTTGAAAAACAAGCACCAAGACCAGAGTGAAATACACTTGTGACTTAGTAATATAACAAAGCTCCGAAGAATATATATTGTATTTAAACGCCCAGTTCACCCTATTGGTGTGTATTAATAATATGTCGCTATTTCAATGAAAAAAAATTTTTGATGGTGAAACTCGTAAGAGTTCCAGTATGTTTTTAAGCACACTTAATGTCCTCTATATGTTAGGATTTTGATGATTCTATGTTTTATAAAAGTTTCAGAACGTTGGCGATCGATTTCCCATTTACTTTAAAGCATTTTAATTGAAAGTTTTACGTAGACAACTTGGGATTTATTCAAAGAAAACGGTTCTAATTTTAACGTTGTAAAGCAATTTTATTAGGTACTTTCAACCATGGTTTTAGTTTCTAATTTATCAGTTTTGCAAGCAGTTTCAGTGATTTTGTGGTCCAGATGAAATAACACCAGAAATTTACGAATTTATCAAAACATATAATATATAACATCAAAAACCAAACATTCGGTTTAGTATGATAATAATAATAACAATAATATATATATATATATATATATATGTGTGTGTGTGTGTGTGTGTGTGTGTGTGTGAATATGATCAAAATTTAAAGCCTAAAATGTAATCTTATCTGTAAAATCTTTACAGTGCAGAATGAACGAAAATGCAGATCAATTTCAGTAATATGCAATAAATAAGATAATATTAAAACTGGATAAAATCTCACAAATTAGGGTTTCACGTGTAACGATCCTCAAATGTGTCAGAATTCCGCTCATCTAATGAGTTGAATAACTGAATGTCAACAATCTACAAATGAGTCATGAGTTTCTATATATTTTATCATTATCTTTTTTAGCTGAAATATTAGGTATATATATATATATATATATATATATATATATATATATATATATATATATATATTGGTTTCGTTTTATTGCACATCAACCATTCTAGGTTATTAGTGCCTAAACCATTTTATACATATAAACAGTTCAATTTCAAACAATCAAGAATAGTATAATTACATTTATTTTTCATAACACACAGCTTAAATGTCAAAACAGTTCTATTTCAAGCAATTCAGTTTAGCATAAGTTGGCAGATTAGTTCTATTTGACACCTTGATAGGACCCTACAAGGTGCTACCACTCCGGGCTAGAGTTGACCTGGGAGCGATGGCAATGAAGGGGTATTCAGCATTTTCCAAAGCTCCAGCTATATTAAAATCTCAACATTAGATTGTTTAGTGTCATATTAGGAAATTCGTTGGATATGTTGCACACCTCTGCTGAGACGCAGTTTGTGTATTTTACAGTCCCAGCTGACGGGGAAAAAAAAAATATATATATATATATATAATTGTATGTGTGTGTGTGTGTGTGTGTGTGAATGAACCAATTGGAAAATCCAATAACCAGCCAGGTATAGTTTGCTTTTATCTAAGCGTATCAAAATCAAATGAATTCATTACCAAAAACAATTTTACAATAAAAGAAAGATAATAGGGATGAGTTCTGTCAAGGGCATATCTACTAAATATATATTGCAGAATAACTTTATCGATTAGAATACTTGAATTTATGTGGTACATGGAGCCATCACTAGGTTTCCACCCTTTTTTTGTACGGGTATTTAATACTGTTGTAGACTCTTGAAAATATGTTATTGATATACATCTTATGATATGACTGACTAATTTTTATGATTTCAGCTTCAAATGAACAGCTACAGCAGCAATTGGAATACACCCCACTAAAACCTGGTTGTCACAGTTGGTGAATTTCAAAAATGCAATCTGGACTTGAGGACATTTTATAAGAACGATACAAACTAAAACTGTGTTTTAAACTTGTAAAAATGCCACAGAGATGTATGGAATGCTTCAGACTGCTTTTCGACCATCTTGCATGAATCGAGCATCAGTTTTTGAGTGGCATAAGAGATTCTAGGAAGACAGGGAGTCTGTGAGGGATGATGAGAGGTGTGGGAGGAGAAAGGAAGTCAATAAACCAGAGTTGATTGGCCAAAGAGTTAGGGCTAGGATTACTATGTTCAGGTTTTAAGGGAGTTCAGGAAGAGATTCCGTCGGAAAAGGCCAGCACTTTTCGAATCGGCTCAGTGGCAATTCCACCAGGACAATGCACCAGTCCTCAAATCTATTCTTGTCACTGACTATTTGACCAAGATGGGCATAAATACAGTTCCTCACCCTCCTTATAGTCCAGACCTTGCTCCCTGTGACTTTTGGTTATTCCCTAAGCTCAGAGGTTGTCATTATGAGACAATTGAGGAGTTGAAAGAGGCTGTGACGAAGGTCATTGACACTCTAACATAAGAGGACTTCCGTGTGGCCTTCGAGAAGTTGTTGGAACGGTACAACAAATGCATTGTAGCCGGGGTAGGTTGCTTCGAAGGGGACTAGAATTTCATGTGTTCTCTATCAATAAAAGTGGCCATACGAAAAAAAAGTCTGGAAACTCATCGATCCTCGTATTAGTTTTTTCGGAAAATACTGTTCAATTTTATTGTAACTTGCTTTAGTTTAAAAATATCATTTTGATTGTAACTGTATAAAAAATTCACATTCTAATGATTTGAATATGCACTTTTCTAATTTTCTTTCCCCTCTTTTTTGTTAGATTTTCTTTCTCATATATCCCTAATCATGAACAAGATAAATGTTATGTGTTTATTTGTATTAGTTTAACTTTTGTCATACTTTTTTTAAACGACAATGCTATGTTGCATGTTGGCAGAAATGACATTGAAATAGCTCATTGACTAGGGAGATGAGACTTTGTGTCATCCATCCTATTCTCTTGATCTATCAACCACCGACTACCATTTTAGCTTGGATCTAGATAAGTTTCGGCCTAAGAATCATTCTTTACCAAAGGAGACGTAGTACCTGAATTTAAACATTTCTTGGAATGAAACCTTTAGAGTTTTATGGTAGTGTAAATATTCACGTTGTACATAACTACGTTGATCAATGGCAGAAATGCGAAGATGTTCAGTGTCAAATTTTGATTGAAGAAATCATTGCTTAAATTAATTGTTTCTGGATTTGAAATCTATTCTAAAATTGGACATTATTTTCCGAACAAACTAATGTATTTTAACCCATATATTTTGTGTAATTATTTAGTGAGAGAGTTCCCTGTGGTGTAAGGTATAGCGTGCTGGCCTGTGACATTTTAGAAACTGAGTTCGAAATCTAGTTGCTCTATTATGTTCACTTTCATACTAATACCATTGGGAAAGATATGAACCCACTTATATCAATAGATATGAGTTAAATAGTACCACTACTATTCGTCTATAAGATTTGCTTTGACATTTAACAACCGACGAAGGTTTATAAGCCATTAAATAAAGAAGCAAACCAATACATTAATTCAGTGAGCCAAGGGAATATATTGCCAAAAAATGTCCTCGTAAATTAAAGTACTTCATTTTGCGTCGTCGTTTGAATAAATTACGTTACATTTTTGCATATGCAATGCCTTTTTATGTCAACGTCATTTGTCTAGAATATTGCATTTGTGTAACATGGCATTAAACGTGTTTTTAAAGAAATAATGTAAGCATATTTGCATTTTACATGAATTATCATCCCTTCCATAATTTTTATTAATAAATCTGTTTATTTGAAAATATGCCTATCTAATTTCACACACTCATACTTTTTGATATACCAAGACAGACGTTAGTTATATCGAATATGAATGAAAATATGTAACAATAGAATCCAACCAGCTATATTAACAAGAGCGTTTGTTCACCGCTAAGAAATTTGAGGACAAAACACGTATACGAAATTTTAACAAAGGAAATTAATAGAGCTTTATAATATTCTCTTCTTATTCAAGGGAAACATTACTTAAAATCATGAAGCTAAATTCGGTTCATTAAATAAAGTAAATTAAGTATACAGGTGTACCAAAAGTATTCCTTCTGTTTTTTTACCATCCAAAGACTTCGATGAATACATCTAAAGACTGCTTATAATAACATTATTAGTGCCCGTGGTGTAATGGTTATCGTTGTAGGAAATGGACACGGCCACACGAGTTCAAATCCTGGACGAGACTAATTGCATTTCACATAGCACTAATACCCTTCGGAAAAGTTATGAATCTAATTATTCTCACTCCAGCTATGGGTAAATAGTAGGGCAGACTAGGTTCATCAGCCTTGGTGTGGCAATTAGTCTAGGAAAAGGAAAACTCTGAATTCAAACCTGTTAAACTCCGCTTAAAAATTGACCTTGTGTCATATCCTGCCAGAGCGGAGGCGGTGGGTAAATATGATAATAACATTATTATTCACGCAGATTTTAACTCGTGCTCCCTTTCTGGCGCCTGAGTTACACCGCGTCACCACAGATCTCCAAGACTCCTCTATTTGTTCTAACCATTTTCCAGAATGTTGAGGTCGTAATTAATTCGGTGGTTCCTCCGATCTCCAGTCTTCCCATTCTCTTTTCTAGCCTCTAGGGTTACCGTCTCTAGGGTTCTAACAACAATTGTCATCACTGTTACTTTCATGTTCCACATCAATTTCAGCTCTTTGACAAGTATTTGTATAACTTTTCACTTTCCATCATTTTAACTCTATGAACCGCTGAAATAGTAAAATTTCTCTTTTAGTAAGTTAACACTTGGCCTGGTTTTATAAGCCAGTTTATGGGATCTCCAAATCCTGCTCAACATTTTCATTCGCTTACTATAATGAGGTTCGCACATTTTGTAATTATATGAATATTGATACAGTGAATTGAAATGTCCTTATGCATTCTAAAGTCACTCGAAACATTTGCTAAGTGGGGTAGGGATATAAAAGTATCTGATCGTCGTGCCCAGACCATATTAAAGCTTTCCTTTGTATGGATGGTAGTTTGATCTTTAAAATAAATTTGGTAATTAGACAACAATTATATATCAACTATGATACTTTAAAATGAAATGTTGAAGAGTCTGATCTCTGGGATTCGAAAACATTCTAAAGTGCTTCGTTTATTGGATGATACTTTACGTAAAGCAACAATTATTCTTAAAAAACTGAAAGGATTTTAAAATAAACAAAATATTTTATGCATTGTTTTGTCCATGGGTAATAATTTACATAATAATATTTTGTGAGAGTAATAGTTCTTTTTTTCTGTCTAGAATATACATAAATGTGTTTAGGATCCGTTTTTTAAATGCTTACCTGCATGTCAATTCTGGATTGCTTTGAATATAAAAGTTAGTTATTGTCAGGAGGTTCGGGATATTCTTTTAGTTCAGCCAGGATTATGAAACGCCTGTTTATCTGACTTCTGAATTACCACTGACTACGTAAAGCGTTTTGGTAACTGAACCCACGGTATTTTGGCGGTAAAATAAGAACATTATAATTCACTTTTTTTAGATTTAATGAAGCACTTGGTTAAAGAGCTGTCGGAGACATTTTTTTTTTAATTTCCCTCTAGCTTGACAATTTATCACCTGATAATAAAAGTGTATCACGGTGAATATCATTTAATTAACATTTAATACAATTAAAAACGAGAATGCAGATATAAATAGCGTATCTAAGGAAAAAAGGGCATTGTAATTCGATTATTTAAAGTAAAAAGAAACGGAAATTTAAAAAGCCAGGGAAATGGAGGAAATATTTTGAATATATTTATGATGATAGATATAAAAGTAATGAACTAATCGAAAAAGAAAACCTCAGAAAATAAAATAATCATTCGTATTTACCAATTTACATTCCATGTCTATCTAATTAATAAAACATTTTCGAAATATTTATTGAAGAGTTGATTTATATTAGTTACGGGACTTTTAAGAAGTTGTCCGAATGCAAACGTTGCGAAACCATTTTCTCACATCTTGTATCTTTCATAAATGCCGGTATAAATTAAATTTATGTACCATGAATATGCAAATCAAACACTTAATGCAAAACAGTAATTTTCGTGAAGCCTAAAATATGCAAAACTCACATGTCCAAAATAAAATGCATTTATTTTGAATAAAGTATAAAAGCAGTTTGCATGTAATTATCTTTTTTCTTGAACATAAATAGGAATGTTCTAAAGCATTATTTTAGTTTATTATTGGATTTTTCATTTATTAAAGAAAAACATTTTCTATCTTCTCACTTAGATTTTAGACCAAGAAAACTATCGAATTATGAGATTCATGGTTTGATGGCTCTCGTAAAGTGTTTAACGTGGACGTTTATTGGAAAGAAATAAAAGAAGGAATAGAAAAAAGAAATCTAAATTGAAGATAAAAGCCAGTACATTTGCATTTTGTTATAAATGAATATTCTTGTATAATTCAAGAATTTTATCTATGAAAGGCTAATTCAAAAATATGCTGGCATTGTCTAATTAAAAATGTTCACGTAAATTCTACTTTACAAATATGTATTCATAGAGCTGTTTCCAATTAAGAAGCGTCCCTCTTAATACTTCAATGTTGGGCATTTGTAATAAATGTTTTATTTAAGTAAAAAATAGTTAGCAAAAACAGAATACGTAATGGTTAAAAATCGTTGTACTAAAAGAGCATTTTGAAAGTATGTTTTTACAATAACTAAATGATATTATATATATATATATATATATATATATATATATTATGATATTGATAAACACATCCTCTATGAGAGAAAAACGAGACGGAAAACTCCATCTATTGAATGGATCGACTATAAAACGGTATATGATATAATCCGGCAAAGCTGGAAAATAAAAAACCTCCAAATTTACGAGATAACAGATGAAGTCAAAAACTTCACCAAGAAAACCATGAAAACTCGAAGAGTGGAATTGACTGCGGGAGGGAAAAGCTTAGCTGAAGCGAAGATCCAGAGAGGTATATTCCTGGGAGATGCACTATCACCATTACAATTTGTAAAAGCGATGATGTCATTCAATAACAAATTCAGGAAATGCACGGATGGATACAAACTTAATGAATGGCAGGAAAAGATCAATCCCTTAATGTACGTGGACAACATCAAACTGTTTGCCAAAACAAAAAAATTGAAAACTCTAATACACGCAGTTAGAATATGCTCTGAAGACATAGGGAAGAAATTGGCAGACACAAATTTGTCATGCTAATAAGGAAATGCGAGAAACGAGACAAGACTAACAGAATGGAACAAACAAATCAAGAAAAGATTAGAACACTCGGAGAAAAGGAAACCAACAGATACTTGGGAATATAGGAAGTTGACACAATCAATAAGAAAAAAATCAACGTTCAGGAGAACGCAAAAGCTCCTCGAAACCCAACTACATAGCAGGGACCTTAAAAATGGATAAATATCTAGGCTGTCCTACTCATAAGAGACTCCGGATCAATCTTGAAGTGGACCAGAGAAGAACTTCAACAAAGTGACGAGAAAACAAGCAACTTCGTGACGATGCATAAGGCCTTACACCCCGAAGATGACGTTGACAGATTATGTGTCAAGTAAAGAAGGAGAAAGAGGACTTGCCGGTATTGACGCATCGGTAAAATAACAAGAAGACTACTAAGAAAAGTGCCGAGGAAGCCTCTAGAGAAAATACAGACGAAGATCAACAGAACTCAAATATCAAGAAAGCAGAAGTGGAAAGTATAACAATTATAAAGATTTTTTAAGCAGTATCACACATGAGAAAAAGTGGACGTAGCAAAGAAAGGGGAGCCTTAAAAGAGAAAGTGAATATCAACACATAACAATGCTATAAGGACCAATCATATCAAAGCAAGAATAGATAAAACTCAACAAATAGCAGATGTAAGTTATGTGGTTATAGAGACGAAGTGATCTATCACATAGTAGGCGGATGCAGGGAATTAGTGCAGAAAGATTATTAGACTTGAACGACTGCATAGGCAAGGCGATCCAATGGAAATCGTTCCAGAAATTTAAGTCTAACTATACGAATAAATGGTATATCAGCACTGTACTGGAGAATGAGATGTACACACTCCCCTGGGATTTTGAGAGACAAATACATCACCTAATCTCGGGACGACGACCAGATCTTACAATAATTAACAAAAAAAGGGAACTTTCGAAGTTGTGGATTTTCCTGTCACGGCTGACCACAGAGTTGGAGTGAAAAAAGAAACCAAAAGAAAGTTGAGTACCTCGACCTTGGTAGAGAATTGAAGAAACTGAGGAACATGAAAGTTACAGTGATAATAATTGTAATTAGTGCCCTTAGTACAGTCACAAAAGTATTGAGAAAGGGACTGTAGGACTTGGAAATAAGATCGTCCGGAATATTGAGAAGAGTCCTTGAGACTTGAGGAGACTTGCTGTCATTCAATTTTAAGCGAGAAACCATAGGCTAACGCTGATGTGGAAAACTCGAAAAGGAGTACAGTCCTGGCTGACCACAGAATAAAAAAGAAAGAATGTAAAAAGAAGGATAAGTACCTCGACCTTGCTAGGGAAAAGAAAGAACTATGGAACATACGGGTGACAATTGTACCAATTGTTATTGGTGCGTTTGGAATAGTAACTAAAGGATCACCAAAGGGACTGGAGGACTTGGAAGTTGGAGGACGAGTGGAGACAATCCAAACTACTACATTGTTGAGAACGGCCAGAATACTGAGAAGATTCCTGTAGACTTAAGGAGATTTGCTGTCACTCAAACTCCAGTGAAAGACCATCAGCTAATGCTGATGTGAAAAAACTCAAATGAGTAAATAATAATAATAATAATAGGGAAATCTAAACAGAGAAACAGACTCTCCTCTAATCGCAACACAAAGTAACTCAATAAGGCATTATTAAGATTGGTCAGAATAATGGGACTTAGGGAGTCTTGCTCTCACTCAAACTCCAAAGAAAAAAACATCAGATTTATTATTAAAAGAAAGAGAAAAGAGAGAAGAATATCTAGATGTTGCTAGAGAACTAAAAACTATGGAATATGAAGGTAACGGTGATTCCAATTGTAATTAGCGCACTTCGAACAATGCCCAAAGGATTGATAAATAGACTAGAATACATTGAATAGAATATTTAGAATTCAGAGGAAAGTAAAGACCATCCAGACTTCAATATTATCAAAACCGGCCGGGATACTGAGGAAAGTTCTGGAGACTAAGTTGACTTGCTGTAGCTCAAACTCCAGTGAAAAATCCCTTGCTAACGCTGGCATGCAGAAACTCTCAAAGGAGTAAAATAATAAACCAACGTTGCTATTTTTGAAGCATCTTTTATCCGATGCCTTATGCAAAATATTGTTTTCGGATGAAAAAAAATGAAACACAAAAGGAGAAAATTCTTTGCGTTCTGTTATCGTTAATGTCGTTCTTATTCAAAGTGTACATGACGTAATAATGTTTGAAAACTTTTATGTTTTATCTTATTTTATTTATCTATTTATTATTCATTTTACTTTTCCAGTGAGGTAAATGTATTTGCTGTAGATTAAAAAATGTTTAGAACCTTTATAGGAATTAAGAAACTAAAAGATTAAAAAAGATACAAACAAGAAAAATCTCTGTGTGGAATTTAGACATCTTTTTACTTCTTCAAATCTAAAATAAACATTATTTCTATTTTATATATATATAAATCAAAAAAACCTGGTGGTGGTTGTTTGCGATAAAAATCTTGTTTAGAATTTTTTTGAAATAAAAACCTACAAAAACTAATCAAATTAAGTAGAAATTATTAACAATTAATGAAAACTACTAAACACAAGATATAGTATAACTATATAGAACAAATTCAACTAAATATTTTTTTTTGTATATTAACTAATTATTATAATCTTAGACATTTCCATCAACCAGTAAATTGTTATATAATTTTTTTAATTTATCATTTTTCGTTAATTATATTTTATCATTTTGGTTGGGTTTTGCACTATTCGGGTTAAGAGTTCAGTCATTGGGTGCAGTTTTACGTTCGCACGCAAGAATATGACAAATACCATTGTCATAATAAACACCCAGACAGGAAATGTGGCTGGGGTGTACATGGCGTCATACCCGAAAGAGATGGTCCTGGGAAATTGAGGATTTTGAAAAAGAGTCTGTTGAGATTGGACCATGCAGGCAGAGAGTTGAGTTTCTACCGTTTCGGCGGTGGTTAGGTTTTTCGGGTCCCGACGGGTGGAGATAAAGGGAGATCTTAAACATCACAAGATGGGCCGCGCGTGGGGTGGAGTCAAATTGTATGGTTAGCATAACTTTTAAGAGTTGTCTCTCTCTCTCCTCGTGTCGCCATGAACCGAAGTCAGAAATTAATAAACCGTTCGTATCTGAAACAACAGTCCTGTATTTTGTATTTGTGTATGTATTGTATCACGGTTGTCATTGAGATGATAATGGCTATACAATATAATATGCTACGTCATTAGGGCATTTTCCGACTGTTCTCTTTTAGTATATTAACTTATATATAAAAAATTCAAAGTAAAATCTTTCTAAATAAATATTTCTCATTTAAACCTTTCTCTTGAAGATGACCAAAATTCAAAAGTTGTTGAAAACAGTACCAGAATGACAACAAATGATATTGCCACTTGTCTTAAGTCTTTATATATATATATATATATATATATATATATGTGTGTGTGTGTGTGTGTTTGTGTGTGTATGTGTGTGTGTGTGTCAAAAATCAACTGATTTCCACACACACAAAAAAAAGGATTCATTTTGGGCAAAAAGCTCTAATTTTTCTACCTGTATTTTTTTGCATGCATTGGCCAATTGGCACTTACGACCTCGATTTGGAATTTTTTTTTTTTGAGATTTGCAGATGACAATATTTGTCTGGCCGCGAAAAGTTTATAGGATAATGACCCAAAATAATATAGGAAAACTTTTCCCTCCTATATTGCTTGAAAATACATTTTCCACCAATTGGAATCATAGATAAAGGATCAACATTTTATCAAATTTCGAATAAACCTCAATTTTATAAATAAGCGAAAAAATAGATACATTCTCAGTAGATTTATGGATCCATTCTGTAAACCTTTTTATAACTTTCAACTTTATTTATTTTAAGTTAAAATTTAACATTCAGTTCGTTCACGAGTGCATTAAACTTTAATATTGGTTGATTATTCTGAATTGAATGAAAGCATTGTTTGTGTTACATATTCGTACTAACATTTCAGTCTTCATCTTGCCCTGCTAATGAAATATTGTTAATTTCATTATCTTTCATTTTAGCGCATAAACATATTTTCTTTCCTACATAATGACACACTCATACAGAGAACTTTGACATACATGAAATTCATCAAGTAGACAACACAAACTACAATATTTGATGCACAACTCTTTTGGCTTGGCGTTTGAGTCAACCAGGGTTTCGATCCCAGCTACGGGAAGCTACTGTCTAGCTACGGTGATGAGTTCTGATAGAACGAAACAGATCTGTCTGTGGATGACTATATATATATATATATATATCGTTTAAAAGAAGGGACAAGAAAGATAATTAACATTTTGTAAGAGGTGTCTTTCTTTACGAAAAAATGATCTTAAATCGAGATCGATAGTAAAGAGAAATCATTTAAAAGGGAGAGACATTTTGTAGCGCTTTTCTCCGTATCATCTTTTAATAAAGTTGCATCTAGTTTTTATATACTATATAAGCCTAGAAGAAACACGACACAAAACACAATTTTTCGGCCACGTACCTCCCATCTCAAAAACCACAAAATTTAGACGAGTAAGACATGCGTTCTACTGGTAAAGAAGAAAGGCCTAACTCATAAGTAACGTTCTTCTATGCACCCTTATACGCGAACAAGCCAGTGCTGACCGACCAACAAGAACTAATGACATCATCTCTGCGAGGACTATGCATGTAGTTTGTAGGACCTGCCAGGACCAATCAATGATCGGGAGAGATGGTGAGAGAGAGACAAAAAAATCATGATGATGATGATGGCGATTTATTTAAATTGTGCTTAAAACAAAACACGATTCTGTGGCTCACAAAACTCTCGTCAGATGGTGACACTGAGTCAGACTTAGTTTCGGGGATGGATTCCTCATCATCCCAAATCCAGAGAGGTCTCTGCATTATTTACTTATACCAAGATACGCCTTTAAGTTTCCAACAATCGGGTATTTCAGATCAAGGTGATGTCCCTGTGTATAATATTGGGCCTTGTTCGCAGATTCCTAGTAAATAAGTAAAAATTCGATTATGCAAGATTTGTATTAACTGCCAAGAGTATATGTCAAACACCAAAGAAAAATAAATTAAAAAATGTCCATGCAAAATCAGTTCATGAGATTTTAATAATGAAGAGTAACTCCAGTGACCTTAATTTGTATTATATAATGAGATGACAAGGTCACTTCAGACAGTAAATTTAATATATATTTGTACATAGTTTAAATTCAAACAATTATCTTTCAAGTTGATGAACCGCACTGAAAAACAAAAAATCCTGCATGTTATATATATATATATATATATATATATATATATATATATATATATATATATATATATTCCATAAATTAAGTGTTTTTTGGCGGAAGAATTAATAATAACCACAGTTTACACTTTCACCGTTTCCAAGGAAATCAATTTTGATGAGTGTTTTTATTTCCAAGGAGTATAATAGCCAGTTTGTTTTTTATTCTTTCTTTTTTTTACCAACTACTGCACCAGGAACTATTTCTTTAGCGGGGAGTCAGTTTATTTCCTCTCCATGGAGTGTATTTTTGACGCAGGCTCATAGTGGCAAACCCGTGTTTAGACAATTTGTACATATATTTAAACTAAAATATGTATCTCCACACACATCACATTATTTTGTAAATTTTACTTGGTTCACCCTTTTTAACCACTGAAAATTGGATGACAGAACATTGTTTGAGCCTGGAGCACTTCTTATGTTTGCCACTATTTGGATAGCCTCAAAACAAATATTTTTCTAAGAGTAAAATAATTCCTGCAATAAATCTATTCCAAACAATTCAGAATTTACATTTATGGAAAACATTTATGGAATGACAGCATTATTTTGCATTAAAAATACCCTCATTTGTTAAATGACGCACACAGACACACACACACACACACACATGTATTCATACATAGACGCCTATATATATATATATATATATATATATATATATATATATTAGTTTGGCACATTTAGTCCTTTACTGGGCAAGGATAATGGATAAACTTGAATTTTTATTTCAATGCCAGTTGACCGCTGAAAAGTATGAGGTATAAAAATGTGTTTAAATTGTATTTCCTATTTGTTTTCAAATGTATTTCACATTTAAATTTGATTGAATATAAAAATGGTAAATTTCCAAGATTTAGATATCGTCTGAAACTTATTTAGAAGGGATGAAAATTAATGACCACTTTAAGTTATAACAATAAAAAACAAAGGCAGGGCAAAATGTTCCCAAGATGCTTTCAGCTTTTGTGATGAGAATATTTCTTTCAAATTTTCACCTCTTTTTTTTTCTGGATGTTTTTTAGCTGATTTTATCTCCGCTTTTTCTAAGAAATTGCAGGTGTTACAAGAAAAACCAATTAGTTTGAAAAACACAGCATATTGAAAAGTCGGGAGGAAAATATATTATGACAAAGATTATGGTTAAGAAACTTGCCTTATCATAACAAATTCGTTAACCACGTGACAGGGCGTCGTCACCTGACGTGATCTGCAACCGAAACATTAGATATAGGTTCAAGTCTTATCTAAAGTGAGTATTTTATTCATAACTCCCTTGAGTTGTTTTAATTGGCTACGAAAGGACCGGCTTAAAAGACTATGATAAAAAAGTATCTTTGTTAAAAATGTAAAAAAATACTTTTAAAACAACAATTTTTATTGTAAGGAGAAAAGAATTGTCAGAATATAACCGTTGTTGACGGTTTATTTAATGTTGACAATAAAATATTTAATTTTCTATCCATAATCGAGAGATCGGTTAATACGTGGGTTTATCATCCACAGCCTTTAGGGTTATCCCAATCTTTTCAGTAGGAGGCCATGAAGTTTAACTCACGAAGACCCAGAGCCGTGATCTTAAAAGATCAAACACACACACAAAAAAAAAACAAAACAAAAAAAACAGCTAAATTCACAACGTTACAATCATAAATTATAAATAAGTCATCTGATGCAATATCGCGGTTAAATGACAGAAAGACCACACCAGACAAGGGCTGATTTGATAGTTGTATGCTTCTTTTTGTAGAATAACTGCTCCTTGCAAAATTTAGAGCCAAACATACCCACTAATTGCTGGGTGTAGGTGATAATAATGGACAAATATTCTAATGTACACATTTGGTTTTAATAAAAATGGAGGATCTGGCCCGTAGGAAATTGGACTTCGAAACTTCTGAAATCTGGAGATCGATTAATTCCATCTACAGTTTTAATGGTATATATTCCCAGTCAACATAAAAAAATGTTACGATAGAATTTTGAAAATAGGATTTAGGGTCTCATGGATGATTCTCTGGGGTCCAATGAAGAACACAGGACAAGGATTGGAAACCTCTGATTAATAGATACAGTTTCTGCAGCTTACCTTTTGCTAGGCTGAGGATCTTATAACCATTCTTAACTAGTTACTGGATGTCTGCTCTCACATAATCATATTTACCAATCCCTCCGCTCGGGCAGGATATGACACAAGGTCAAGCTGGAAGGAGAGTTACTGGATTCATACCTTTCCCAACTGTATTAGTGCTATGTGAAACGCAATCAGTCTCGTCCAGGTTTGAACTCGTGTCGCCGAGTCCATTTCCTATAACGCTAACCATTACACCACGGTCACCTCCTCACATAACCTGCTCTCACATAACCCTTTATTTGGAAATTGAGATTCAGTGTTAGTTGTCTGAAGCAAAGACCGGGGATAATGTATTGGATATTTGCTTGAAGAGAACTTTACTTAAGTCCTTGTATTATATATTTTACATATCTAAAATAACTATGTCTTCTGTTATATACCAGGTTGTAAATGAATCCACGTTAAAAATCCTCGGATGAGCCAGTGATGGCCAAGCAATAGGAACTTACCAACTACAACTCTCTTCGGACAAAGGATGAAGTTGGGGAGACTTGACAGGAGCGATGGATGATAGTCACTGATGGAATGAGGGAGTCAAAGAGATCCGTGCTACTAGCGTGGCTTAATGATGATAAAGAATTTTAGATATATTATTTTCATCTTATAT
>OY757907.1:114216736-114254236 GCA_963585895.1 Sepioteuthis lessoniana
TTGGTATAATTTGTAAATTCACTAATGCTGGAATAGCACGATAGATAGATAGATAGATAGATAGATAGATATGTATATGTGTGCATGTGTGTGCAGTAGAAAAACTTATATACATACAGAGAGAGAGAGAGAGAGAGAGAGAGAGAGAAAGAGAGAGAGAGAGAAAGAGAGAGAGGGGGGTACTGACACACAGGCAGACAGAGAGAAATTTAAAATTAGAGATATTTGATTTATAAGTACCATGTGTATTGATGTATTTGAAATATATATTTGAAATTAATATATATATATATATATATATATATATATATATATATATATATATCATCATGTCGCGCTGGTAGCACGGATATCCCTGACCCTCTCTCACCACTCCTCCCTATCGTTCATCACCCTAGGCAGGTCTTCAGGACAACATCCCGTATCCTCACATAGCTGCTGAATGTATGTTCGTGCTGGTCGTCCTGCTTTTGCACGGCCATGTGTGGGGGTCTATAAGAGTATATCTTTTATGAGTTCGTCCCTGCTTCTCCAGCAGTGTCCTGCATGTCTGGTTCGCCTAACTTGAATAGTTTTCGTGATAGGAGGCAGGTGGCCGTACAGTTGGTGTCTTGTGGGGTGTTGCCGCCAGGACTTGTTCAAGATTGCACGCAGCATTCTTTTGTAATTGCCGTCTAGCTTCTTCTCCAGCCGTTTTGTTAGCGTCCATGTAGTGTACCCATATAGCAGTATCGATGTGACCGCTGCCTGGAAGAAACTGCGTTTCATTTTATCGGTTAGGTCTGATTTCCATAAAATCGATAGCCTATTGATAGCTGTCCATGTTTTCGTTAACCTCGTTTCGATGTCCTTTTCGGTTGATTCGACGCTGCTTCCTAGGTACGTGAATTTGTCTACTAGTTTAAGTGGGGTTCCTTCTAGAGTGGAGATGTCCCCCGTTTGGTTATAGCACATATATTCCGTTTTGTGTGCATTAACATAGAGGCCTATGCCTGCGGCTGCTCGTTCCAAATTATGCAGTAGTGTTTCGGGTTTGGTCGGGTGTATTTGCCAGTATCGCTATGTCATCGGCGTAGTCGGCGTCGGTAATTGTTGTTGCGGGGTACCTTCTGCTTCTTTTCTTCGTCAGCTCAAAGCCATTCTCTCTGATTTTGTCAATTGATGTTCTAAGTACGTAGTCTAGACAAATGATAAAGAGGTACCGAGCCAGCGTGTGCCCTTGTAGTATTCCTGCTACAATGTCGAAGTATTGTGTCTCCATCTGGTGATCGTACTTTTACTTTGGTGTTTCTATAAAGAAATCGTTATTGCTGCTACGGTTTCTTTAGGTATGCCGTACGCTAGTAGGATTTGTTCCATCTTTCCTCTGTGAATGGAATCGGAGGCCTTGTGTGTGTGTGTGTGTGTGTGTGTGTACAATAAGTTTCCAGACTTTTTTCGTATGGGAATTTAAAATTGTCGTAGACTCTTGAAAATTCACTATGTTATTGCTATACATCTTATGAGATGACTGACCAATTCTTTTTCAGGTTTAAGGGAACACCTACTGCAGGAATTGGAATACACCCTACTAAAACCTGATTGTCACAGCTGGTGAATTTTAAAAATACCATCAGACACTTTAGAAGAACATATGAATAAAATTCCGTTTTAAACTTGAAAAACATGCCACAGAAACGTATGAAATAATTCAGACTGTTTTGGAGCATCTTGCATGATTCGAGCATCAGTTTTTGATTGGCATAAGAAATTCAAGGAAGGCAGGGAGTCTGTGAGGGATGATCAGAGATGTGGGAGGAGTTAGGAAGTCAATACACCAGAGTTGATTGGTCAAAGGTCAAGGGTTAGGGTTACTATGTTGAGGTTTTAAAAGGAGTTCAGAAAGAGATTCGGTCAGAAGAGGCCAGCACTCTTCAAATCGGCTCAGTGCCATTTCCACCAGGACAATACACCAGTCCACAACTTCAACCTTGTTAAAGACTATTTGACGAAGATGCGCATCAAGACAGTTCCTCATCCTCCCTATAGCCTAGACCTTCCTCCCTGAAACTCTTGGTTATTCCCTAAGGTCAGAGGCTGTCGTTAAGAGACAATTAAGGAGATGGAAGAGGCTGTGACGAAGGTCATTTACACACTAATGCAAGAGGACTTCCCTGAGGCATTCCAGAAGTTGTTGGAACGGTACCACAAGTGCATTGCAGCCAGAGGAGATTACTTCGAAGGGGACTAGAGTTTCATGTGTGTACTATCAGTAAAAGTGCCCATACGAAAAATATCTAGAAACTTATCGTATGCCCTTTGTATATATATATATATATATATATATATATATATATATATATATATATATATATATATATATCCCTACCAAATTGTTTCTTTCATATTGCAATTAACGAGAATTTTTCTCATGCAGCCAGTGGTAATGAAAAGAATTCCTTCTCGTTCATCTCGGTTTTTTTTTCTCATTCTGAAATCGATTAATTGCAAGTATTTTCCTTTTGTTTGTCTTTAAAGATTTTATTTTCTCAAGTTTATTCTTTAATATTATCAGTATTTTTCTTGCATCCTCTCAATGCCATCAAGATTTTAAATCCAGTGTTAGAGAACAAAGGCATTTTTAATTCATGTAAAACTTCAGCATAAAACGTAGTCGAACCATACAAGATATCTTATATGGTAAGTGACTCTTATAGGGTAGGCGTCTTATAGGGTAGGTTACTCAGAATTTGATAATCTCTGAGGGGGTCGTTCTGGTGAGCGAAGTATGATGTTGCAAGACCCGAAACTCCCCAATGACCCAGAACATTAAATATCACTGACGACACCTACTGGCGCCGATTTAAGTGCGTATATTCAAGGTATAGATATTTTAGAATACAATGGTCGGCTTAAAAATTCATAGGCTGAAAAATCATATAATGATTTCATATATACTGGTAAATACTTTTTTTTAAATAACAGGTTCCCAGTATTGCTGCACTAATGGAAGAAGTATGTGTACTTCAGAGGATATTTTGTGAGAAATTAAACCTCATTTGGTCACATTCCATGAGAATATCTTTGTCAGCCTATGAACCTTTCAGTCGGACGTCATTAAAAATAAGAATAACGCCTTGGGTTTACTTAATTTTCTGAAGAAGTTTTCACACAATTTAGAAAATAAGTTAAAGAGATTGGTTTAGTTGTGGTGAGTAATAATCCAAAATAGATATATAAATATGAATTAAAGCTTTTTTTAAATTCAAGTGGAATATCTATCTATCTATCTATCTATCTATAGAGAGTTTGGGATTTAACAAATACTATTAAGAATGTTGTCCCTTAGGTGTAATTTATATAATGTTTGCTCAAATAAAAAACAACTGATTCTTAAAAAATAAGTACTGTTAAGATTATGAAAAAAATGCTTTATTATATACTTACATCCATCCGCACACACACACACACACACACACACACACAAACACATACACGCATGTGTGTGTGTGTGTGTGCAAGAAGAAGAAGAAGAAGAAGAAGAAGAAGAAGAAGAAGAAGAAGAAGGGCAACAACAACAACTTCAAAAACAACAGCAACAATATTAAAATGGTAAATATAAAACAATAAAAAAATCAATAAGCATTAATGAGATTAAATAATCAGAATCGGAAAATATGCAATTTTTGCCTCTTAAATCACGTTATGCAGTCATATTTAATAGGAAAGGATTACCGGGGACGTTTTCGGGGCGTTGTTGTTAACGTGCCCGATTGCGACACCGTAGTACGAAGTTCCAACATTTTGATTACAGCCCTCCTTGAAGCGGATTCATTCTTTTGCCAAGTTTAGTAGTCCGAAATTCAACCTAATCTCTTAAGTTGAATTTGAACCTATTCACAATGATGTAAGTGTCGAGCACTACAAAGTGGGCTCTCTCTTCTTCAAAGAGAATTAAATTTACATCGCTAGTCTTAAGCGAATATATATTTGGATGGGAAGTTGCATTTCTTTTATTTTCTAAAACGCCCTGTTTACAGTAATCAAGGGGGTAACGGTCTAGGTTTATATTTTGTTTAATTGTTGTCCTCAGTTTTCTCATGGACTTTCGATTCATTAGCGCGCTTCCTTATTGACATTCTGGAGTCCTGCTTAATAGTAGTAGTGAGAGCAGTTTAAAAGTCTTCTCTATGTTAAATCTTCCATCCACCCTTTTCCTTAAAAAAAGCTCTTTTTTCAGTGGAAAAAAATTGTCGCTTTGTATACGGTCGACAAAGAAATTTTGACTTGGTTTCGACGTTAATTAAAACATAGATTCTTTGTTGTTGGTTGTCTTACTCATATTGAGCTGAATTTTAATTTTTAAAAAAGTACGTGAATAATTGAGTAAATAATGAAAATTTAGAATTAATGCGATTTTTTAAAAATTTGACAAATCAGATGTTTTAAAAGTGTTTAGAATTATTCCATATTTTGCTTCCGCACCCTAAAGTAAATCGAACTGTTTCTGTTAGATAGAAATATTTGAAACTATTTAACGATGTGCAAAAAATGGCCACAGACTCATTTAAGCATGTTCTTAGCAGAATGTGCTTACAAAGTATGTATATTTAACATATATGTTTAAAGAGAACTTGGCATAACATAACCAACAATAGTTGATATGTCATAAAACTAGATCAAGTCAAGCTAAACTTAATTTCTTCATCTATAATTTTAGAATGAATCTTTACTTTTGTGTCGATTTTTTCAAAGATCCGTTGAGAAATCGAAGTTCTTTAACGACAAAGAAACTTTAATGCTTAATTTGATATTATAGTTCTTATTATTTAATCTATGCGGGTATCTTTACCACCACCCCAAAAAAGTTAAACAATGCATGTATTTATCCAAACACTTTGCCACGGGTCGGATTCGACATATGATCAGATTTCAAGTGGAGAGGCTAGAATCTAAGATGTTTTGAATTCAGAGACTTTCTTTAACTATTGACCAATTATAATGAAGAAAACAGTCTACCCTTCTATTAACTCATGGGTGCGAGTCGTGGGGACAGACAGATTACTACCAGCTCAAAGGCATTAGCACAAAGAGAAACACAAACACCCTTATGCAGAATTTAAATAATGGATGGAGCTGTTTCAGTTGGTCCCATATCAAAAAAAAAAAAAAAAAAAGAAGAGAATGATGTACTATTTTCTCCAACACTTACTGATGGTGCTTATAATCTTCATATGTCTGTAAAATATCTTAAAGGTAATAGTAGAAAAACTGAAGATTTCTTTCGACTGTATGTATGTTTACGTACCAACTCATCCTCACTGGTAGAAGATCATTTTTTAAGCGGTGTTTTATAGTTTTGACTACAGAGTTTTACTTCTCCTAAACTGATTATCGAACCAAGTCAGCCTTATCATTCATCCATAGCTAGAAGGAGAATAACTAGATTCACACTTTTAGGGTCTTACAGCTATATGAAGTGCTGACAGTCCAATCCAGGGTTTGAACTCATGTCATCGTATCCATTTTCTACGAAGGTAACTATTAAACCACGGTACAACCACACGTATGTATCTATGTATGTATATACGTTACTTGTGTGATCTATCGCCATATGAGTCTCTCATGGATGAAAACAAAGCAGGCCAACACTTGGAATATGGTATTTATCTTTACCAACCCCTCCACTTGCGCAGGATATGACACAAGGTCAATTCTTAAGCGGAGTTTAACAGGTCTGAATTCATGTAACATGGGACCAAAATACGTTGCGTCTGAAAGAAAGTGGTTCGCAGGAAAGAAACACTCAAAACTCGAAATTTAAGGAAGAAAATAGTTGTCGCTTTTATTCATGGGGACTACAGCGGTCGATAGTTAAAAAAAAGTTTGTTCGGTAGCGTTTTTCCTCCTTCCTCTTCTTGGGTTGACAGCAGCGTCGTTATAGCGAGCTTGTTGATACGTTCATATCAGTTGCATTGTTCACAGGCTGGATGTGGCGTGGGTCGGGGTGTCCAGGACCTCTGTTGAACCTGTTTAGAAACCTGCCTTGAACTCCCCAAAATCACGTTACTTGTTTCTTATATATAGATTTGATGGATCAATTAGAAGGTTCCAGAAGGCTTGGTGACACCAGTGAAAACAATAGTGCAGTACGTGAAAGTTCATGCAGGATTATATTAAAATCACGCTTGAACTCTACTGGTAATTCTGCCCGTACGCCCTAGGTTCGTGACATTTTTCAATGATTGATAACAGCCGATGTGTTCGCGCGTTCTCAACGACAGCGACCGTCCATAATATTACATTCAGAGTTTTTCTTTTCCTAGACTAGTTGCCTCATTAAGGCTGAAGAACCCAGTCTGCCTTACTATTTACCCATAGCTGGAGGGAGAATAATTGGATTCATACCTTTCCCGAGGGTATTAGTTGTATGTGAAATGCAATCAGTCTCGTCCACGGTTTGAACTCGTGTCACCGTGTCCATTTCCTACGATGATAACCATTATACCACGGGCACCTCCTCCACTTGAAATATGGTATTACTGATTTGTTTCTTTATTAGAACTGTTAATTTTTGTTTGCATTCTGTTGGTGGACTGAAGAGCCATTCCAAAATACAAACTCTTTCTCAAATAGATGCAAATATTTTGAGCAGCAACAAAACCCACATTCATGATATCATAGTGGTATTTTTTTTTTTTTTTTGTTGAAACGGTTGATGACCGCAAAGATTATCTTTGCGCAAATCATAAAAAATGTTCAGAAGTTATTCTTTGAATGATCTTACCCTTACTCGAATTAACTCCCGTCATATATTCATGTACGTATTTATGTATGATATAGCGCTGTATGCAATTTCCTATTCCATTTAATTAAAATGAGAAATAACAGTAAAATAAAGCAAGATGGGTACCGTAGTCGAAGGCGATCAGAAGACTGCTTTTTCAATAGCTACAACACTGAGGAGTAGGAGAGGGCGCTAACCCTTTCCCTGGATTGCTCAATTTCACCCTTGATACGTACCTTATATTACCGAGTGCTAAGCAAAATGACAACACGTACTATTTTTAAATCTTTGGAATGACGCGACATGGGATTGAACCCAGTTCACCTGGACGATCAGCGAACTCTCTACCACTATCCCAGTGAGCCCGTTAATAATGATATAAAAATGTACCAATATCATAGAAAGAAACTCTGGTGTATGACGTCGCACAAAATCCAAAACGAAACTAAGTGAAACGATTAAACTATGAGCAGTTTTACTAAAAAAAAAAAGCAACTTTATAAGCAGATAACATGAAAAAATGTTATTTTGTTTTGTTCATTTTACAATACTCGAGGAAAAGGACATATTTATGCCTATTTAAAATGATAAACAATTAGATAACCATTGTTATTAAAAATAATAAAATATATATGTGAAATTTAACTAGCGTAAAAAGTATATTTGTTCCAACTAGAATTCCTATTAAATAAAATCTCAACGGAATTTTATTATAAGAAAAAGTAGATAAGAATGTAGTTTTATTATCTGTGTCTTGCATTATTTTTTCTTTAACAAGTTTTATATTATTTATCACATTTCTGTGCCAGTTAGTGTATAATAATAATAATAATAATAATAATAATAATAATAATAATAATAATAATAATAATAATAATAGAACAAAAAGAAAATTGTAAAAGAACAAGCGATGCTAAACTTTTAATTTTAACTGAAACACAGAAAAATATTACCGGTTAGTAAATCATTTTAAAGTCTTTAAATTTTTCTGCTCTGTTGTCTTAGTACGTTGAATGTTTTTCCTTTTGGATATTAAATGTAAGGTCAGTATACGTTTTTAGAGAGGAAAACGATGACGAAATCAGAGGAAAAAAAGGAATGATGATATAAGGTTGTAGAGGTTGTGCTAGCATTATTTGCAACAGACTGAGAAAGGTCTTTCCAGGTAACTAGAATTCTTTGGACAAAAGCTGCTTATCAGTAGCAGATAGGAATGATATAAATGATAAAACATTCTTGAAACCATAGAAAATATAATAAACGAATACCACCAAATTCCTCGGGGTTCAAATTAAAGAATAACAGTCATAAACCAATGAAACAGTTTAGATTAAAATGAATAGGTAAAAACGAATAGGAACAGAAAAAAAGAAAAAAAAAACTGCCAGGACTTTAACTAAGTTAAAACTTAGCAAATATAAGTCAGATTTAGGCTTTTTTTGCGACTTGCGTACGTTCTCTTTCTTACAAGAATACCTGACCACTTATGTGACTGGAGTGAGTATAATAAACAAACTTTGGTTTTGGCATAGCCAACATAATCTAACCATGAAGAAAGGATAGATCGAATTATGATTCAATGTGGAATGCAGACAAGTCTGATGTTATGAACGGCAGTCTCTCCTTTGGTAGCCAACATTTTGGACGCCATTGGAACGTATGTTAACTCTTCTAATTTCACGTACTCTAACAACGGTCAAAGCAACCACTTAACTGAAAGACACAAACTGAAGAAACGGACAAGGAAACGCAAAAAAGTACTTCACTGTTATCTTAAGAGCAATCCGCCACAAAGCGTATATGGAAAAAAATGATAGAAGTATAGTCAGCATCCCTAAGATTAGCTACAAATGAAATACTTCTTGACCTAGCTTGTATAATATTAAAGATTGTTTAGCTTTCTGACCTTTAGAAACTAGAAACATACCGACAAGTAAATAGAGAAGAATGTCAACAAAACTACTTTAAGCGAGCATAAACGCTAAATACTGAAAAGCGAGAACCCCCTAGAGGAATTGAAACGTAAAATAATGAAAACTGAAATATCACACACTCCAAAATTTAAGAATAAACGTTAACATAAGAAGACAAAATAAATGTAAACTTAATAAAGAAAATGGAAGCTGTCAAGATGACTATAGTATCTCTGGAACGAAAACTGACAATAAGTCAAGGTAGAAATCGAAACGTTAAAGAAAATATTATCAAATATCCTAGCAGGCTTATCTATGCTGGAACGAAATTAGTACTTAATAAAATCGGTGTGCCCCAAAGAAATCCGAACAGAAAAACAAAACCTGGATGGAAAATTAGACTAGAAGCAATTACTGCAAGTGAAGAAACTAATGAAGGTTTCATTTGGTTTGGTTTGGTTTTATGGTATATCAAACATAGTAGGATAGCTAATGCTAAATCTATTTTATACATATAAATAGTTCTATTTCAAACAACTCAGATGAATATAAGTATTGTTATATTTTACACACAGTTAAATGTCAAAGTAGTCATATTTCAAATAATGCAGTTTTGCATAAGTACATAGTTTCAATGTCAAAAAACAGTTCCATTTCAAACAATCCAGGTAAGCATAAGTACACAGTTTAGTTCTATAAAGTGTAATAAAGGGGTACTCTGCATTCCCAAAGGTCCAGAATTAATCGGGATTGTTGTGTGTCAAATCAGGCCCCTCTTTAGGGGATATCCAACCACTCTGAAGAGGAGCAGTTGGTGTATTTTCTAGCCCCAGCCGAAAGGGCAAACTAATGAAGGAAAACTAATATGGGAATATGATAGGATGAAAAGACCAAAAAACAACTGCAGCAGAAAGATATAGTTATGCATATTGAAATTAGACGATATTAGTGAAAGAAGGAAAACAGAATATACAAGATCAAGCAATAAAAACATAACCGGTCTTTTCAAAATAACAAAAGAATATTTTACCAACTAGTTGAATGAAAATACACATGGTCAAATCAACAAATGGATATAAGTTATGTAAAAACTATTTTGGAGAAAAATATTGGAACTGTAAGAACATCCTTCCTTTCCCTAAAAAAGGCGACCTCGGATTAGCCAAAAACTACCGAGGGATAACACATACATCCATAGCAGCCAAAATCTACAATGCCGCATAGAACCCAAAATAGACTATATCCTTAGGAAAAACCAAAATGGCTTCCGGAGAAATAGATCCACAACCTCACAAATATTGACCATCCGTAGAATCCTTGAAAGCGTTCGGGCAAAAAACCTTCAGGCGACATTACTATTTGTCGACTTTACCAAGGCCTTCGATTCCATCCACAGAGGGAAAATGGAACTAATCCTACTAGCATACGGCCTACCAAAAGAAACCGTAGCAGCAATAATGATCCTCTACAGAAGCACAAAAGTGAAAGTATGTTCACCAGATGGAGACACGGAATACTTCAACATTGTTGCAGGAGTACTACAAGGAGACACGCTAGCCCCATACCTCTTTATCATCTGTCTAGACTACGTGCTTAGAACTTCGATCGACAAAATCAGAAAAAATGGCTTCGAGCTGACTAAGAAAAGAAGCAAAAGGTACCCCGCAAAAACAATCACAGACGCAGACTACGCTGATGACTTAGCGTTACTGGCGAATACGCCTAATCAAGCAGAGACACTACTGCATAGTTTGGAACGAGCTGCAGCAGGTATTGGCCTCCATGTCAATGTGCACAAAACTGAATATATGTGTTACAACCAAACGGGCAACATTACCACACTAGACGGAGCCTCTCTGAGGCTAGTGGACAAATTCACCTACCTAGGAAGTAGCGTCTCATCAACAGAAAACGACATCGACACACGAGTGACGAAAGCATGGACGGCTATAGATAGGCTCTCAATCATATGGAAATCAGACCTGACCGATGAAATGAAGCGCAGTTTCTTCCAGGCAGCGGTGGTATCGATACTGCTATATGGATGCACTACATGGACGCTAACCAAACGGCTGGACAAGAAACTTGACGGCAACTACACAAGAATGTTGAGAGCAATATTAAACAAGTCCTGGTGACAACACCCCACGAGACGCCAACTGTACGGCCACTTGCCTCCCATCACGAAAACTATACAGGTTAGACGAGCCAGACACGCTGGACACTGCTGGAGAAGCAAGGACGAGCTCGTAAGGGAGTACTCCTATGGACCCCCACATATGGCCAAGCAAAAGCAGGACGACCAGCCCGAACTTACATACAGCAGCTATGTGAAGACACAGGATGTAACCCAGTAGACCTGCCGGGGGCGATGAATGATAGGAAGAAGTGGCGAGAGATGGTCAAGGATATCCGTGCTGGCGGCACGACATGATGATGATGATGAAGAACATAACAGAAAAGCCAAATTGATAAATACAAGGATCATTAAATAAGTTTTCAGACTTTTTTCGTATGGACACTTTTATTGATAGTACACATATGAAACTCTAGTCCCCTTCGAGGTAATATCCTCCACCTGCAATGCACCTGTTGTACTGTTCCAACAACTTTTGGAAGGCCCCACAGAAATCATCTTCTGTGAGCGTGTCAATGACCTTCGTCACAGTCTCTTTCATCTCTTAAATTGTCTCATAATGACAGCCCATGAGCTTAGGGAGTAACCAAAAGTCAAAGGGAGCAAGGTCTGGACTATAGAGAGGCTGAGGAACTGTCTTGATGCCCATCTCGGTCAAATTATCTGTGACAAGGATGTAGTTGTGGACTGGTGCATTGTCATGCTGGAAATGCCACTGACTTGATTTGAAGGGTGCTAGCCTCTTCCGACGGAATCCCTTCTTGAACTCCCTTAATAGCTCAACATAGTAACCCTAACCCTTACCTTAACCCTTTGGCCAATCAACACTGGTGTATTGACTTCCTTATTCCTCCCACACCTCTCATTATCTCTCACAGACTCCCTGCCTTCCTTGAATCTCATATGCCACACAAAAACTGATGATCGATTCTGTGGCATTTTTTCCAAGTTTAAAACAGAATTTTATTGCATATCGTTCTTATCATCATCTGATAAGATGTATAGCAATTATATATTGAATTTTCAAGGGTCAAAGACAATCTTAAATGCCTGTACAATAAAGTCTTGAAATTTATTGAATTCACCACGTATCTTGAAATAAGATTTACACGAACTCGAATGAGGCCCCAAAGAGATAGAACACCTGGAATCGTTCAGATAAAAATTTAAAAAAAACGAATCTAAAACACTAGGTTATGATGGTATACATGGATTCTAGTTTAAAAAATCCACGTCATCGACGACACACAGGCTCTAAAACAAAGTAAATGATTAGAATAAAGACAACTAACTGAATTGATAACTAAAGGACAGACCATCCTGATCCAGGATGACACCCGAAAAATGAACCTCTCCCAAAAACAGATCACATGTTAAACTTTTTTTGTGGATAATTCTATCAGCACAGATTACAGAGATCGGTCACTTGCTTGTAAAGCCGCGGACTGGTTACCAAAGAACAAAACGGATGCCACAATGAAACAAGAGCAACAGATAAACCACTTCATATTGATCAGGAAATCAAAACGAGGCAGAAATATATTCTGATAGCGTGGGTTGACAATAAGAAGACCTACGATATTTTCCCGCAAAACTGAATAATAAACTGTCAAAAAATGTACAAAATATCCGACAAAGTCATTAGATTCCCTACAGAAAAACTAAAAAGTGGAATTGACCGAGTGGGGAAATTCAGAGAAGTGTCTTCCTGAGAGATGCACTTTCACCATTATTATTTATTTACGAGAATGTTTGAATTTCACAAAATGCCAATACCCTTGGGAAACGTATGAATCTAACAAATACCTCTCCACAAATGGGTAAATAGCAGGAGAGACTGGCCTCTTTAACTTTAGTATGACAATGAGTTTTCCAACTATGAATTCAACTCTGCTCAAAAGTTGACATTGTCTTGCATCCTCTCTGTGCAGAGGAGTAAATAAATACACATACATTGTCTCTGGTTTAAAAAAATTCTCGTCAGTCCACGACATATTGGTTCTGAAAACGAGTAAATGCTAACAAGAAGTAAGCATGATGGATGGTGAAGAAATAACTACTACTAGACAGAAAGACCCACAAAACATAACTATTCCCAGCATTACAGACCAATAAGTTTTTCTTAACTATGACAGGTACTATTTACCAACCCCTCCGCTCGGGCAGGATATGACACAAGGTCAATTTTTAAGCGGAGTTTAACAGGTTTGAATTCAGAGTTTTCCTTCTCCTAGACTAGTTGCCTCAACAAGGCTGAAGAACCTAGTCCGTCCTACTATTTACCCATAGCTGGAGGGAGAATAAGGGGGTTCATACCTTTCCCAAGGGTATTTGCCCGAAAGTGAACATAATAGCGCGACTGGAGTACGAACTCGCGTACTACGATTCCGCAGTTCATCGCTTTAACCATTACACCACGAGGACACCCCCTATGACAGGTAAAACCCTGACCAAACTAATAAAAGCTATCTATCACTCACATATATACGGTGCTCTATTCCCGGAAGAACAAAAAGGATGATGCAATGGAGCAAAGGGAACACATGTCTTATTATGTATTGACCACTACATCATCAAAAAAAGCCAAAACATGGCGGAAAAATATAATCATGGTATGGATTAATTACAACAAGGGTTATGGTATGATTCCGCGAACGAAAATGATAGACGCACTGAAAATGTACAAAATATCTGACAAATCATAAATACCTTCACAAGTGCCAAGGAAAACGTGAGGTTAGATTCGACGGCGTGAGGAGAAACCCTAACAGAGATTTTAAAAGATGCCGAAGCATCGTCCAGGCAGAATCACTCTTACATTGCTATACGTCATAGCAGTGTTGTCACTGAACATCATATTTAGAATATGTTCGGGATCGGGAGCATAAACATCCTTAAAAACACAAGAAAAGATAAATCAACTTATGTACATGGATTATATAAAGGTAATTGCCAAAAATGAAAATGAAGTAGAGGACATTATAAAAATAATAAGAATATACAGCCAGGAGCAATGAATGGTATTTGGCAGGGGAAAATGTGACATGCTTGTAATGAAAAGTAGGAAAACAGACACATATGAATAAAAGGAATAGCATCACCTGGAAAGAATTAAAACGTTTGGACTGAAAGAAAAATATAAGTATGTAGGGATTATTAGAACCAGATAAATGTACTTTATGTTATATAGTAATATCAACTGCTCGCTTTTCATTATTTACACTATATCAACTGCTAGAACGACACAATCCTCTTGATGACATGTTCTCCGAATCATTCTATTATACTTACTCGGTGTTTTGACAAGGATTGGGTGACCTTTTTCTATCTCCAAATTCCAGAGAATTTTATTTCATGCCAACAGGTTATAGCTAATGATTCAGTGAAAATAAAATCCCTCCAATATCCAATTTTTTCCGTCTTCCATGATAATCTGGACAATCCCAAAACCTATTCTTTTAATTTTTTTTCAAATTATAACAAATGTATCTTGATATTTCATTCCTAGTTATTAATTAGAAATTAGTTATCATGATGGCTCATGCTATATAAAAAGATAAATTCCTAGAATAAAAAAATGTTACAATTGCAACAATTTATTAAAACCTGATGAAGAATAAAGATTAGCAAGATAACAACGAGGGATCATTCGCTAGTGAATGCATTATGCAAATCCTCTACCAGGGTAAGGTGTGGCATAAGGTCAACTTCTGTGTTTGGTATAGCTGTTGGGAGTTTAGAATTTACCTTCTCCTTGACTGATTTCCGTACAAAGCTTAAAAAGCTAGTCTATCCTACTATATGCCCACAGCTGGAGGAGAGAAGATATCTATGTATGACCTTCCAAAAATCATTTGTGAAAAAGTAAATATTGAACATCCTCATCTTGAAGTCGGGTTCTCAATTCACTTTCTCTAATCAAAATGGTTACGCATAGCGTGCCTGTGTACATATAGACCAAACTCCTCCACCACGAGCAGCGTGTAATACAAGGTCTATTTTAAGTAGTTTGAATTGAGAATTTCCCTTCTCCTAAACTGGTTGTTTCGAAATGGCTAAAGAAACAATATACCTTACTATTTAACCATTGTTGGAAGGAGCAGAAATGGATTCATGCCTTTCGCAAAGACATTAACTCGAAGTGAAGCATAAACAGTTTCGACCGAGGCGCCTCTGGTGGTGTATTGGTTACCAAACTTGACTAGCAAACCTACACGAGTGAGTTCGAGTCTCAATGTGTGCCCCTTTCATATGGCCTTGAGCCACATCTAAGTAAAAAGCTTAGTAAATTTCCATAAACTGTTTCGACCGAGATTTGAACTAGTGTCACCGATTGCATTTTATGTAAAAGAAACATTTACGCTAAGTGCGCTTAATTAATATTTCCCTCTGATATTTAATTCTGTGCCGGTTTTGCAAGTTTATTCATTCTGTTTGCCTTTAGCGAATTATATTATTTTGAGTTACTTTAATAAAAAAAGGACTTAGGGGATTTTGATTTTTAGACGCATCTGTACGCGATCACATTTTCTGAAAAGAACAAAAAATAGACACATTGCGCAAGTAACGCTATATCCGTACTTATTTTATTGCTTATATTCATTCATATTACTAATTGTTCTAGAAGTTAATGTGTCCAATCTAAATCTCCGGTCTTTGACTTCAAACTTTGTTAGATTCGACCAAAGCTCTACAGCTGAGCCAACATTTCATGTTGGGCGTAAAAATATTGATAACAATCTGTGATGTTCTTAACAAAGGCGTGTGATCTGAAATCCCAGACTGATGAGTTTATTCCTTAATTCCCAAAAGGGTGGACCATTCTTCAAAACTGACAACTTCTTTTGAAACAAGAGAATGGTACATTTACAATCAGTAAAATGAACCCGAGATATGACACGCCGACAGGAAATGCGAAGTGGAAAAAAGGAAAAAAAAAATCAAACAAACATATTAAGCATTTTAACATTTTAACAATCCTTATTCGGTATTGAATAAAAGAAGTAGGCACATTCATTATGGTCGATCGAAAAGTACTCAGCCTAACCAATTAGTTTCCACATCGATGTTACACTCGTCCTGTACCATGGTTTGTTTGAGGGCGTCCTTTTTCTTTATCAAGACAAGTTGCAATACCAAGATTAAATTACCTAATGTTTCCAGCAATTTACCTATGGCTACATCAGCTTGGTTTGTTTTGGTTATATCTTATAGTATATCAACCGTTGGAGGTTATTTAATGCAAAATTCCCTTTATACATATATATGAAATATATGATTTGTAAACATTTTGTTGATAACATTTTTCGTTTGGTTAGGATTATTAACCATTTTTGTTTATTTGAGGCCTAATCTTGTGTTTACATATAAAGTAAAGTAAAGTTAGCGACCATAGTCGAGGGTGACCCGAAGGCTCCCTTTTCGATAGCTACTACACCAAGGTGTAGGGGAGGGCGCTACTCCATTCCCTGGATTGCTCCACTTTACCCTTGAACCGTACCTTATAATGCTGAGTGTTAAGCAAGGTGGTATCAAGTTCCATTTTTAAAGTCTTTGGTATGACTCGACCTGGGATTGAACCCAGGTCTCCTTATTCTAAATATATTATTTGTAAACACATTTTGTAGGTAGGTACAGCTAAATGATCAAACACTTCTATTTTTAACAATTCAGTATAGCATGAGTTAACAAATAGTTCCAAGTATTGCTGAGTATCACAAGTAATTCAAATAAACACTCATTCGTTTACACAAATAAATGATCAAACAGTTCTATTTCTAACAAATTAATTTTGCATAAGACAACAAAGTTAAATGGTTCCAAGTATTGTTGTATATCACACCCTATTCATTAAAACATTAGTCATTTATTTACACACAGTTAAATGATTTCTAATTCAAACAAGTCAATTTAGCATTAGCCATTTACTTGCTGTAAGTGTACATTTCAAACAGGTTTTTTTTACCTATAGATAGGACCCTATTAGTTGCTACCACTCCGGGTCAGAGTGAACATGAGAGTGATGACAATGATAGGAAATACCAAATTCCCAAAAGCTCCAGCATTACTGCCGCCTTACCATCAGGTTGTTTAATGACTTATCCAGGACACTAGTTGAGAGGATCTTATCTCTCTGCAAAGATGCATTCGAGGTATTCAACATCCTTACCCAAATGTACTACTCTATTGCTGGAGATGTATTCATACCTTCCCCAATGGTATTAGCCTTATGTGGATTGTTAACAGTCTCGTTCAGGATATAAACTCGAGTAACCGCATCCATATCTTATCACGGTAACCGTAATCCTACAAGCGCCTCCAAATTTGTATTAATGGATACTGAATATTTAACACCATTTTAATGAATGAAAGATATACAGGAAATTTGTGAAATCTTGAAAAAGACAATTTACTAAATAGTTGTGTAAGTGACGTAACAGTGGTGAAATGCATCGGTGGAAATCCCAATTGCATCAAACCTTACTAGTAAAATATTTTCAGTTTGGATAATACTGTTTATAGCAAGGAATATAATACCAATAGGTGAAATATATCGGCATAAACAAGGATCGTTTTCTTTCCATTCTGATCCAATATAATCATTTATAAATAAGTAAGTAAGGTTGGCAACCGCAGTCGAGGGCGACTAGAAGGCTCCTTTTTCAATAGCTACTACACCGATGTATAGAGAAGGACACTACTCTTTCCCTGGATTGCTCCACTTTACTCTTGATCTATAGCTTACACTGCCGAGTATTAAGCAAGGATGTATCAAGTACCATTTTTTAAGTCTTTGGTATGACACGACCTGGGATTGAACCCAGGTTTCCCGGACCATTGGCGAACACTCTACCCAATCGATCTATATAAATTACTTATTTACCATTTCTTCTTTCTCGCTTGATACTTCTTGCTTAGTTTAATGGTAGGAAATGGAAGAGACGACGTGAGATCTAATCCTGGGTAAAGCAGTTCTTATTTCACTTTGTACCAATACTCTTAGATGGGACATGTATCCATTTTCACACAGCTATGGGAAAATAGCAGGGAAGACGAGGTTTTATAGCCTCTGTTAGGCCAACAGTCAAGGAAAATGAAAGCTCTGAATTCAAAACAGCTGTGTTCTTCTTTAAAATAACCTTGTGTTATATAATGGCGTCATTTCGGTTCAATTTTTCCTTCTCTCTGCCCCTTCAATCTATCTCTTATACTGGTTGATGACAATGAAAATCACAATTTTGATAACTCTCCTCGAGATTAATAAATGAGGAATAATGTATGCAGCTTACACACATATACACACACATCTCTCTCTCTCTCTCTCTCTCTCTCTCTCTCTCTCTCTCTCTAGATAGATAGATAGATAGATAGATATAATTTAAAAACATATGTATCCCTCTCTGCAATCTTATTTGCAGTCCTCTCTCTCTCTCTCTCTATATATATATATATATATATATGTGTGTGTGTGTGTAATTATATATGCCAAACCCTCTGTTCGGGAATTTTTAAACAGAGTTTAACAGGTTTGAATTCCGAGTTTTCCTTCTCTTAGTCTGGTTGCCTTACCAAAGCTAAAGAAATCAGTCTACCCATATTATTTACCTACAGATGGAGGAAAAATTATCGGATCCATAGCTTTTCCAAGGGTATGAGTTCAATGTGTAATGCAATCAGCCTCAGCCAGTATTTGAACTTGATTGCCGTGTCTCTTTTTTACGACGAGAGCCATTATACCACGATCACTTTTATAATATAAAATGTACATATCTCAAATAACATATATATATATATATATATATGTGTGTGTGTGTGTGTGTGTGTCTATAAAACAATGACCTTAGTCAAAACATAGGTTTTTGACAAAAATATTTTTCATTATTTTGTATATTTTCGTAAAATACCTTTTCATATTTTTGAGTACAGCTTCATTGACATTACTCTCGCGTCAACCCTGATTGGGAATTTAAGAGCCTGTTAGATTCCTTATTATGTATCAAATATGCCTGTTTGAAAATTATTCGTATTTGATAAGTGAATCAATCAATCAAAGATCTCTTTCATTACCAGATCATTTTCTAAAAACAAGGACCTGTGTTTGTAGGGGTTGATATTGCTTGCCTTACGATCGCTCGGGTTTCATTTATTGTATAATAGACACTTTTTATCGGACATCTTTCAGAGACTTAATATTTTCTTAGCATTTACGGAACAAATATCACTTAGAGACAAACCATTATTTTTTTTTCGACTATGGTTGGTTTCTTTGTTTAATGGCATATCGACCTTTGTTGGTTATATAATGCCAAAGCCATTCTCCTAGAAGAACAGTGGTGGTACTATTTAACCCATAGGTGGGAGGATAAGGGGGTTCATAACTTTCCCAAGGGTATTTTCCCAAAAGTGAACGTAATAGTGCGACTGAAGATCGAACTCGCTTACTACAATTCTGCAGTCCATCGCTTTAACCATTACATCACGAGGACACCCCCCTTGTTCGACTATGTGGAAGCCGTATAATAAACAGTCGAATATAAACTGTTGCACATGAATGGGGTGCCTCGCATTGTTTAACACTTTGTGCAGTGACTTAAATTATAATTGGCTTCGATTACTCAAAGCGTTGTACTAAACTAACCTAAGTTTATAAAATTATTCATGAGGCTTTGCATGAGATAATCGTTAAGAAAGCGGCTATTGGTAATGAATGAGATTCTCACCAGTTGCCGCAATATTTTTGGCTCCGTGCTAAATTATGCAAAGTGTAATACAGCCCAGTATCTGGGGCAGGAGAATACACCGACTACATCACTGCAGAAGGGTAAGCACCACCCCAACGAATGTCCTGTCTTGAAGATTTAGGGTATGTTTAATACACCTTCATTACCATTGCTCCAAGGTCTACTCTAACCTGGAGTGGTAGGACTTGATAGGGTTCTATCTATAGAACAATAACACAACTGACATGCTAAATTTTGACTGCTATATAGCAATACTTGTAACCATTCAACTTTGTGCAAAAAAAGAGCTCTGGTTCGTTTAAGAATGTTATCAACAAACGTGTTAACAAATCGTATATATATATATATATATATATATATATATATATATAAAGAGAATTTTGCATAAAGTAAGCTACAATGTCTGATACGCCATAAAACTTAACCAAAACAAATCAGATTTAATTTATATGGATAAAAAAGATTTGTCATAAAATAACCAACAATGGTTGAAATGCCATAAAACCCAACTGAAACACATTATATATATATATATGTATATATATATATATATATATATATATATATATAAAGAGGATTTGTCATTAAATAACCCACAAATGTTGATATGCCATAAAACTCAACATAAACGAAGAATTTATGTCTAAGTCAACTTTTGCATAAAGATTATATGGCATTAAATAACCTACAATGATTGATGTGCCATACAACTCAACAAAACGTGATTTAGTAAATAACAGTAGTTGCAAGTAATTATAAAGTAATCACTAATGACTGCTATGATGGTGATGGCTAATCGTCAAACTAGAGAGGAGAAACATGAAAATACAATTTGTTTCAAGCCACAATAGCATTATTCTCTCCTTTCAGTTTCTGAGACTGTGGAAGTTGGGGAAAACTGATTATGTATACGATGTATGGGATAGGAGCTTCCTTCTAGATACACCAGATCCTTCCCGTATCATTGAAATCTTTAATTGTTCTCCGTACTCGCGAACAAGTGTCCCCTTGGGTCTCCAGTTACCAGAAAAGATGGTGAATCGAGAGAAACTCATCTTCTTTAATTGGCTTTCACAGAACAACAAAATATACTTTCCTCTCACTTGGCTGGCATCCTCCGGCAAGTCCCAACATTTAAATAGACGATCGAGTCTGGTGACTTCGGCATGTCCTTCTTAACTGTTCTATTCAGTCCGAAATGCTACATTGAGTATATCTTGTTACATCTATACTACAGGACGAGATAATGAGCATTGTAATTTTTATTCTTCTAGATGCTGACTTCTTTTGATAACCAGATATCATTCGTTTGCAATGTTACAATTTCAAATTCGTGTATTTTGATTATGACAGCTCTCTACCTCATCGTATGATGACATTTATTTTCAATTAAAATCTTGGTGTGATCGCTATTAACCTCAAATGGTTAATTCCGCAGAGAAATAAGAAACAGAAAGAAGTCGCAAAACTCTTTGGAAAAGTTCCTTCATTTACTGTAATTTATACATAAATTATAAAAACTTTTTCCATCTTTTTATCGAATTAGCGCAACAGCTAATTTGTAGAAACTCAACGTTAAACTGAAATATGGCCCTTTAGATTTATACATGTGCAAACCACTATAATTTATGCAATCACATTAGCCAGTGCACCATGTTGACTACCCCACCAATGTAATGTAGTGACGCCCAGCTGTTTAAGTAAGAGCAATGGGTCAATCACGGCTACTCACGGTGGGTGCAAGAAACGGACACACACAAGAGATGGGTATTTTGAAAAGGGTCACTTAGTAATTGGCAAAGTGACAGGGAATGACTTAAATTTCTGTACAAGCGAAACTATTCTTCCCCTTTAATAATTCTATGGGATACAATTTAGCAGCTTTCATCGTCTCATAAATAGCGCTCCACGTTTTTAATATCGATCCAGATAGAGGTTGCAACACTCATAATAAAGTGATTATTTTCCGTGACCAGCGGTCTGTCTTTTTTTTCATGGTGTAAACTCTTTTCATTCCGTCTTTGTCTAAGTCAACTTTCTTCAAGACCCCACAACACCGCACGAGTCTAGAAAAAGAAAAAAAAATCAAAACCATAAGGCATGATGTTAGAAACTTCATATTTAAAAAATAATTTCTACAGAAACTCATTGGTGTCTATTGGATGAAGCCTTTAATAAAGAAAAATAAGTAATGCCCTTTAACGACAGACACTGTGACTATTTTGACCAATAGAATACCGATATATATAAACATATGAAAACATGTTGAGAAAAAAATGATACATTAGAATAAATAGAATTAGCGTATTTTTATATCGATAGTTACTTACGTAAAAGATGAGAGTGTAATCCTTGTTGCGTAGTGTTAAACGTGCTGGACGGCGTCATTTAAATAATAAAGTTCGAACTCCAGTCACCGCATTATGTTCACTTTCGTATTAATACCATTGAGAAAAGCATGAAACTTCTTAAACCCGAGCTGTGAATGAATTAGTATCCAAGATGGAATTTTATCAGGCTAGTGTTGGCATTGAATAAACTACGAAGGTTGATATCCCATTAAAAAAATGAAACTAAGATTTTTTTTATTGTTGGTATTTTTTTTTTTGCTTTCTACTTTCTTTCTCTTTTTCTTTTCATTCTGTTTTTTCTTTTTTTTTCTTTTACTTTTTCTTTTTCATTTCCTTTTTTATTTTCTTTCTGGTTTTCGTTTTCTTTTCCTTTTTATTTATTTTTTATATCTTTTGTTTCATTCTGGCTTTCTTTTTCTTTTTCTGTATATTTTTATTCTTTTTTCTGTTTCTCTTTCTTTTCATTGTCATTTTCTTTTAGTTCTTTTTTTGTTCTGACTTTGTTTATCTTCTTTTTTTATTCTGACTTTCATTTTTTTTCTTCTGGCTTTCTTTTTCTTTTTTTTTTATTCCGGTTTTCTTTTTCTTTTTCTTTTTTTCTTCTGGCTTTCTTTTTCTTTTTTTTTTATTCCGGTTTTCTTTTTCTTTTTTCTTTTTTTTTTACTCTGGATTTCTCTTTCTTTTACTTCTTTTTTATTCAGGCTTTCTTTTTCTTTTTTTAATTCATGCTTTCTTTTTCTTTTTCTTTTTTTACTCTGGCTTTCTTTTTCTTCTTCTTCTTTTTTATTCCGCCTTTCTTTTTTTTTCTTTTTTTTTTTTACTCTGGCTTTCTTTTTCTTTTTCTTCTTTTTTTCATTCAGGTTTTATTTTTATTTTTATTTGTTTTATTCTGACTACCTTTTACTTTTTCTTTTTTTACTCTGGATTTCTTTTTCCTTTTTTTTTTTATTCAGGTTTTATTTTTATTTTTCTTTGTTTTGTTCTGGCTTTCTTTTTCTTTTTTTTTTTTTATTCCCGCTTTCTTTTTCTTTTTCTTTGTTTTATTCTGGCTTTATTTTTTTTTTCATTTTTATTTTTTTTACTCTGACTCTCTTTTTCTTTTTATTTATTTATTCTGGCCCTCTTTATCTTAATCGCCCCTTCTTCAATACTTCTTACATTTCTGCATCAAACATCGCACAGTTGTTTTGTTCGAATGTTTATAGCAATTTTATGGTTTCCTTATTTTTCTTCCGACCTGTCATTCTTCATTTTTTTATGTTTTAAGATCCTCCTCTTTCTCCAAATGATAGCATGAAAACCTTTTTTTTTTGTTTGTTTCACTATAAAAATCACTTAATCTTTCTTTTCCTGTCTCGTATATGTCTCTTTTTAACTCTCCTTCTGTCTTTCTTGTTTATATAACCGTTTTAGCTTTTCTAGTTCAGATATCGCTATTGTGCTGCGAGTCATTCTCTGTACAAATTTCCTTTGCTTTTTCAGAAATTTGGCTAATATTCGAAATGCGAAAGTTTTGATAGACTATTGTGATTATATCAAAACACGTTATGTAGAATGCATTTTGTTTTCTTCTTTCCCTTTTACTCTCTACATGACAACCTTGATTTAATATGCTTTATTTTACCTTCTTCGCTTTCAACATCTTAATTATATAGTTTATTGTATGATTAATAGTATATAGGTAAATAAGGGGGATTATTCTATTATTAGCATCATATATATATATATATATATATATATATATATGTATATGTATATATAAATATATATATATATATATATCGTCATCCACAGACAGATCTGTTTCGTTCTATCAGAACTCATCAGTGTGGCTAGACAGTATCTCCCCGTAGCTGGGATCGAAACCCGGTTGATTGAAACACCAAGCCAAAGCTTCTAACCATTTAGCTACGGGGAGAAATTAGCTACGAAGTACATTTTTAAACGGTTATGAATCACAATTAGTATTGTTTACATACATCCGTTCAAACGGCCGCCGAGATCTCAATTCAAATACGAAGAGACTTGCAAAGGCGCTAATGGCAACACGACTTCTTCTTCGCTAGAGAACTCAACCCTACGGGGGTAGGGGAGTATATATCTATCGTCATCCACAGACAGATCTGTTTCGTTCTATCAGAACTCATCAGTGTGGCTATATATATATATATATATATATATATATATATATATAAATATATATATATATAAATCTTTCAAAATTTAAATGGAACGGTTTTTATTCTTGATGTTTGAAAGTTCTAATGATTTAGTGTTAAACCAAAACCTTGCAATGCTATGCTAATTCTGCTGTGTAAATGTCTTAATTCGCTGAGCATTGTCCTATTCAGAGAACTTATAATGATTGGCAAATTACTAGATATACTGTTATCAATTGATATTTTCTTTTAAAAAATCATGAAGATTGGAGTGAGCACACACGATGAACTTACGTTTTAATATTTTTACTCTATGCAATTTTTCCATAACTTTAATTTGTGGGTTTTTTTTTTACTGGAGTCTGGATGACAGCAAGTTTCATCGGATCTCCCAGACTCTTCTAAGTATTCTTGTTGATTTTTAAAAAAATGCTTTGATCTGTGTAGTCTTGATTCTCTCAATAATTTCCAATTTCTCAATCCTTCTTTTCATGCTTTTTGGGAGCGTTCTAAAAGCACTGAGTACAATTGGAATCACGGTCACTTTCATGTTCCACATGCTTTTTCTGCTCTCTGGCAAGATACAAAAATTTGTTGATATTTTCGCTTTCTTTTCTTTTTACCTTATGGTCCACTGAAACTGTAAAATACAAAAGATAGAAAGATTTGTTTTGTTTTGGTGATTGATTGTAAGTCAAGTTTTCAAGTCACATTTAATTGATCCGTTTGCATCTTAAAATACATGAGAATTTGTGCAGTTCACTTTATCATATCATGTTTACCGACCCCTCCGCTCGGGCAGGATATGACACAAGGTCAATTTTTAAGCGGAGTTTAACAGGTTTGAATTCAGAGTTTTTCCTTCTCCCAGAGTAGTTGCTTCACCAAGGCCGAAGAAATCAGTCTGTCCTACTATCTACCCACAGCTGGAGGGAGAATAATTTTTTTCATACCTTTCCCGAGGGTTTTAGTGCTATGTGAAATGCAATCAGTCTGGTCCAGGATTTGAACTCGAGTCGCTGTGTCCATTTCCTACGACGAAAAGAATTATACCACGGGTACCTCACTGCATGTTTACGTATATTGGAGTAGTTTGCATGGTCAAATCTTAATATTTTGCACAATTACTATTGAATTACATTTATTGCTCTGTCAGGTTCCGTATTGGATTGAAAAAGTTATTGTTTTTAAATAAGACTATTTAACGCTATCGATAATATTTATTTCTAGCTATTTGCTGGGGAAAATAAAGAATTCTATACTATATTTGCATTTCTTGCAATGTAAATTTTCAGTTTATGGCCGTTATTTTCTTCTGATATTCTCTTTTCTAGTATGACTCTTATTTTTCTTATTCTTTTCTAGGAGGTATTATTTCTTCTTTTTCTGGCCACTCTAAACTCAAAGGTCGTCGCATATTTCCAGCCATATCACCTGGTCTTGTTTTGATCACTCACTGAAAATAACACGTCAAACAACTATTCTCAAATATTTCACGCCAGTTAAACAACTGGTGAAAAGTCGTCTTCTCTTTAATATTTCTTACATTGGACCTAACCCTTTACTGAGCTTCAAATATTTTAACTTGTCCGATTTTGATATTTTTCTTGATGAATTTCTTATATTTTTTTATCAGACATTCCATTTGACTTTTATCCGATTTTATTATTTCTTGTCTTAGAATCTACAAGACCTTATTTCTTTGATGGCCTTGTTTATCCGTTTATCATTTTCCATTCTTAATTCTTCTCTTTTTCTTTTCCTTATATTGTTCTTGATCATTTTTTTTAGGTCTTATCTTCTTCACCGTTTTTATTTCTACTCATTTTTCTTTCTACTTGATACTCTTATTCTTTTGCTCATATATCTATTTTATTACTTTAATCAATCCACTCTGTGATCTCTTTCTGTAGATAAGGTCGGAACAAAAATCCCATAAGATATTGTGACTTCTTGACTTTACCAAACCAGACATTTCCTTAGAAGTTCAGTTTGATCGCAACATCTTAAAGAAACCCTCTGTGATGTCTGCTGACTGTTCTAGGATGTAAATTAGTGACCGGATGTTCAGCCATGTTTTCAGGCGCCCGACTTCCGGTTGTTAGCAAAATGACAGAAATATTAATTGGAGGGTTTTTATGAAACATAAAGAGCGAAAGCCATTATAGCGAGATGACGTTTGAAATCTAATTCCTCTTTCATAATTTCCCGCAGACGAAGAAAAAAGCAGCTTCTTATTCAAGAAAGGTTCAATGATGAGTTTCGACATCATATGGAGAATAATAAGAATCAGATTCAAGTTTTGGAGGCAAGTGCTTACTGAAGGAAAAAGGGATGTTTGTGTTAGTTTTAATTTCATTCTCGTAAAAATGGGTTCGAAACATATGTAATGCCTTGTCTCTTCTCTATTATAAAAAAGAAGATTTATTTCGGAGGATGACTGAAGACAAACGTGCAGACAGAGCCTGAGATGAAAGAAAAAAAAATGAAAATGTTCAATAAGAATCGACCCAGAAAAATAGAGCGAAAGAAGGAAGAAAAATCAGACAGAACGTACAAACGAAAAGATACATAAAAGCATGAGCGATATTGAGACTGAGATAAATAAAACAGGATTGATATATATATATATATATATATATATATATATATATATATATATATAATGTTATTTGGTCCAGTTAAACCGGAGTTGGCAGTAATTCCATCTGGACAAGGAAACTATTCAAAAGTGGACATTTAAATTTTCCTGGTAAAGAGCTCAATGTAACAGACATTACAGAGCAATAATTTCATTAAGAAAAAACACAAACCGATCACATTAGGATTATAAATTTATTTCCATCCTATAATGAGTTTTTGATAAAATCAAAAGGCACGAAAAAATTGTTTATTTATTTACTTTATATTTGTATTTTAAATTATTTATTTAATTCATAAGATCTGAAGAGGGCCTCTTAATTTTTTTCGTGTTTTTTGGATTTTATCAAAAACACATACCAGGATGGAAATAAATTTATAATCCTAATGTGACTGGTTTGTGATATATATATATATGTATATATATAAATTAAGTTTAAGAATAGATATAAAGGAACCAATCCATACAGAATATATAATATTAATATAATCTAATAGAGTTCTCAAAGCATGGCTTTTAGTATATAATATACAAATATATATGAAAGTTAAAAAAAAAAACCTAACACACTCAGCAATTATATTATAATTAATATCAAGTAAAACTCAATAGATGTATTCCTTTATACATTTATTTCAACGCCTTCTTTTATGAGGATGTATCTTCAGGGGTAAAACAATTTTTATGCATTTCACCGTTATACTGGGGAATACATTATATATGGATGAACAGTGGTTATAATACCAACTAATAATTATATAAGGATCACTACATGACTACTAATAATAATCATGATAATATAAAAAAAAACAAGTCAATATACTTAATCTAAAAATAATATATAAACTTTTACAATAACATTGAAGGAACTTGTCAATGGATTGTTCATCAGTGATTTAAATAATTTGGGGATAAAGTTTTAATCAAAATCCAAATAATTTTACACCTGTCCAAGGGTGATAACTCTTAATGATTTATCTTAGATTTATCATTATATTATATTATTTATTATTTACTAATTTTATAGATATACAAATATAGTCTTATTATTATCTGAAACTTATATCTTCAAACTAAGGATTTTAATATTAACTAATTAAATCGATGGGTATGAAATTCAATAATATCTGATATCTTTTAGAAATTAAGTAAATTTACATATTGTGATTAATATATTTATTTATGTTATCAGTTTTATAAATATATATACGCCTTAAAAACATTTAAATTATTGATTGAATTCATATTAGAATTATATTGGAGTTAATATTTAAAAATAGGTTCTTATATTGGGTTTTATATGTATGTAATATTAAAGAATATAGAAATTGACGAAAAAAAAAGATGTGTACATTGGGTTATTAATAATTTTTTGTACAACACTGGTACATAACTCGGTAATTTCTAATTCATAATCTATTGGATTAATATTTTATGAAACTATATCTATAATGTATACTTCTTTTTTAAATAAGGAGCTTCAATTCCTCAAATTATCTAACTTAATATATTTTGTATCCCCCGGTATAAAAGTGAAAACTTCATAAAAAATGTATTTACTATGAGAAGATACTCACTCATAAAAAGTGTTGAAATAATTCTTTAGTGGAATATATCCGTTGAGTTTTACATTAAATATATATATATATATATATATATATATATATATATATATATATATAGCATCATCATGATGTCGTACCGTAAGCACGAATTTTCCTAAATCTCTCGCGCCATTCGTCTCTATCACATCTGACAGGTCTTCTAGGTGACATCTAGTGTCCGTATGTAGTGTTGTAGATAAGTTCTAGCAAATAATCCAACGCTTGCTTGTCTGCGTGACGGGGTCAATACGAGAGCGTCACTTGTGAGTCCTAGCCCTTCCAGCAGTGCCCTACATGTCTTGTTTGTTTCATTTGGATTGTCTTTGGCATGCGTGGTAGGTGGCTGTACAGCTGCTATTTTGTGGGATATTGCTTTCAGGATTTGTTTGAAAGAGCTCGTAGCATCCTCCTACAATTGCTGTCAATTTTTTTTTCTCTATACGCCTACTTGGCATCCAGGAGGTATATCCATGCAGAAGTTTGGATAGGGACGCTGCTTGGAAAAAACTGTGTTTTATTTTATTGGATAGTTCAGACCTATATATATATATAGTCATCCACAGACAGATCTGTTTCGTTCTATCAGAACTCATCAGTGTGGCTAGACATACTAGCTTCCCGAAGCTGGGATCGAAACCCGGTTGACTCAAACGCCAATCAAAGCTTCTAACCCTTCAGCCACGAGGTGCCAGTAGCAGTGAAGTAAATTTTAAACGGTTATGAATCACAATTACAATTGTTTGCATACATCCGTTAAACGGCTACCGAGACCTCAATTCATATATGAAGAGACTTGCAATAAACGCTAATGGCAACACGATTACTTCATTCGCCAGAGAACTCAACCCTACGGGGGCAGGCAAGTATCTCTCTCTCTCTCTCTCTATATATATATATATATTGGTTGATTACTTCATTCGCCACTGAACTCAACCCTACGGGGGTAGGGAAGTATCACTCTCTCTCTCTCTCTCTATATATATATATATATATATGTACGTATATTGATTGAAATATCATATATATATATATATATATATATATATATATATATATGTGTGTTTTTGTGTTAGCGTTAATCGATTTTCAGTCTCTGGTCCACTGGGACAGCAAAATCAATTAGATGAGAAGTTGTATCTTTCGTGTTTATTAGCTAAGTTTGGCCTTTTCCGGACAGGGTTATCCCTTTATCGAAGAAAAACAAACTCCATGAGAATTTCATGCGTTTTATTTTCTATAACATTTTAGTTTGTGCATATACCAGTATGGTCAAATTCTAATCTCTTGCTCAGTTACTATTGATCACCTTCCCACACAGATGTTTTATTCCAATTTGCAGTATTCGCTCATGAGATTAATAATTAAATTTATCCCTGATTAATATTTCTATTCCTTTTAACACATAAATTACTATGGTGCCCGTGGTGTAATGGTTATCGTCTTTGGAAATGGACACGGTGACTCGAGAGAACTATCACAATTCTAGTTTTATTCCGTGTATTAATATGAGAAGCTTTTTTTCAAACTACGATCCCTATCATGAGGTCAGAAAAATGAACTATCAATAAAGGCACTTCACTCTAATCAGATGTGAAGGAATGTGTATATGCAAGTATGTGCTGTTAGCAATTGCAAGAGCATGTGTGCATGTGTGATAGAGACTGCAGGCATGTGTGCATACTAACACGTTTCTCTGTCACTAGGTTTCAAGGGAAAATTGATTGGTATCGTGAAAGCAGTAGTTTCTCTAACGTACCAATATAGGAAGAAGTGTCTCATCAACCGAAAGAGACATCGACACGCGGCTAACTAAGGCATAGATGGCTATCGATAAGCTATCGATCATGTGAAAATCAAACAGGACCGATAAAATGAATCGCAGTTTCTTCCAGGCAGCGGTCGTGTCGATACTGCTGTATGGATGCACCACTTGGACGCTAACAAAACGGTTAGAGAAGAAGCTAGACGGCAATTACACAAGAATGCTGCGAGCAATGTTGAATAAGTCCTGGCGGCAACACCACGCAAATAACCAGCTATACGGCCACCTGCTTCCTATCACGAAAACTATCCAATTTAGACGAACGAGACACGCAGGACACTGCTGGAGAAGCAGAGACTAGCTCATGAGAGATGTACTCCGATGGACCCCCACATATAGCCGAGCAAAAGCAGGACGACCAGCTCGAACATACATACAGCAGCTATGTGAGGGTGGGGGATGTAGCCCTGAAGAACTGCCTGAGGCGATGAACGAGAGGAAAGAGTGGTCAGAGAGGGTCAGGAATATCCATGTAAGCGGCACGACCTGATGATGATGATGATGATATATATATATATCCCCTGTAAAAGGAAATAGTTACGATGTAACAATTTTTTATTTTGTCTTATAACTACAACTAGAAATTTAGGTGGAGGTGCCTGTGGTGTAATGGTTATCGTCGTAGGAAATGGGCACGGCGACTCGAGTTCAAAACCTGGACGAGACTGATTGCATTTCACATAGCACTAATACCCTTGAGAAAGGTATGAATCCAATTATACTTCCTCCAGCTATGGGTAAATAGTAGGGCAGACTAGGTTCTTCAGCCTAGTGTAGGTGAAGGAAAACTCTGAATTGAAACCTGTTAAACTCCGCTTAAAAATTGACCTTGTGTCATATCCTGCCTGAGCGGAGGGGTTGGTAAATATGGTTAACACATAAATTACACTCTCTAATCTAGTATTATGATTATTAATATTTTACTTCTTGAGAGTTTATCACACCAGCAATAGCTTATGGTCATTCCTTGGATTCAGAATGACAGCAATCTTCTCTGGCCACCAGGACTCTTCTCAGTATTCAGGGTGATGTTAATAGTGTAATTTGGATGGGTTTAATTTGTTTGCCAACTCTTTCAGCCTCCCTACGAAAGTTTCGGAGAGTTTCATGCGCTTCAATTATAATTGGTATCACTGTCACTTTCATATTCTACAGCATTAATAATTTTATGGCAATTTCGAATTACTTGTCTCACTTTTCCTTTTCTTTGATTTTTAATTTATGGTTCACCGAGAGTCAATGACAACAATACGAAAAGTCCTCTTACATTTTTAAAATCATCGCTTGGTATATATCGGATTGTTATATAATGCATTTCATTTATTCATATATTTTGGCCGTCTCTTCTGGATGAGATATTTCAAATCACATTCAGAGTACATATTTATCAACCCCTCCACTCGGGCAGGATATGTATGTGTACGCTCGTATGTTCATTTGCGTGTGTGTGTGTGTGTGTGTGTGTATGTGTGTTTGTATTTATGAGTTCCTCTGCGTGAGTATTCTAGTATATGTTCGTGTGGGTATGTGTACTAAGTTTATCATATTTACGAACCCCTCCGCTCGAGCAGGATATGACACAAGGTCAATTTTTAAGCGGAGTTTAACAGGTTTCAATTCAGAGTTTTTCCTTCTCCTAGACTATTTGCCTCACCAAGGCTGAAGAACCCAGTCTGCCCTAGTATTTACCCATACCTGGAGGGAGAATAATTGGAGTCATAGCTTTCCCTAGGGTATTAGTGCAATGTGAAATGCAATCAGTCTCGTCCTGGATTTGAACTCGTGTCGCCGTGTCCATTTCCAAGGACGATAAGCCTTACACCACGGGCACCTCCTAAAAAATCACATTCAGAGTAGTTTTCTGAAGAAACGAGATTTTCAACAAAGTGCAATTATTTGTATTTCATATAGATTGGCGTGGCTACGTATTTTGTTTATAAGTTTATATGCCCCTTTCTCTAATATTTGTTTTGTTTTTTGTTGTTTAAAGACATATAAAACTACTTGGGTTATTTAATGCCCGATCCATCCTTCTAGAAGAACAGTGGTGGTACTATTTAACCCATAGCTAGGAGGATAAGGGGGGTTCATACCTTTCCCATCGGTATTTATCCGAAAGTGAACGTAATAGCGCGACTGAAGTTCGAACTCGCCAACTACGATCCTGCCATGGCCACCTCTGGTGGTGTAATGGTTAGCAAGCTAGACTAGTAAACCTACATGAGTGAGTTCAAATCTCATTGGGTGCCCCGTTCATTTGGCCTTGTGCTACATCGAAGCAAAGAGTTTCGTAAATTACTACTACGATTCTGCTGTCCAGCGTTTTAACCATTACAACAGGACACTCCCGTCTCTTTCTAGTTTATACCTTGGACGCTAACTATTACTGACAAGGTATTAATTGCAAGGTCCCATTTTTTTTTAAATTTCTATTTCAAGTATTTGATTTGTCTTATTTTATTTTGAACGTTAACTGATACGATATTGGCTGTTGACCCTGAGATATTTATTAGAAAGCCAGTTTTCGTTCTTTTGTTTGAAACCCCTATTTCTGGTTTATTGCTATTTATTATTTTATATCTGTTTAAACTGCAATATACCAGACCATTGTTGTTACTTTGGCCTCAGTTACTCGTTCTGGGTGATGTTTCTACCAATACTGTGATTTCAGCATTACATAATATTTGCATATTTTCCAATTAATATAATGTCTATAAATCAAACAAATGACAATTGTTATACACTAAAAAGGCAAGAAGCATATAATATCGTTCAGAAACTATTATGCATGTAGATTACGTAGATAATCTAGCACGTCTCGCAAATGCAGTGGCTCAGTTTTAATCTCTGCTGGATAGCCTAGAGCAGGCAGCAAAACACACAGACATTTACTGGAATTCAGATACAACAATGTTCCTATGTTCTACACAATATGGTACCATCTCCTCACTTAATGACAAGCTTTTGAGATTACTAAACTATTATCATATAACTCGGTAGCAATATACCATCTATAGAAAGTGATCTCAACAAATGTCTTGGAAATGTATGGACTACAATTGGCAGGTTATTGATCCTATGCAAATCAGTTCATTGATGAAATAAAAGGGGTATTGTTCCAAGTAGTAGCCAGTTCAGTACTATTGTATGGCAGCATTAACTGGACTTGAACAAAGTACTCGGAGAAAAAAGCTACAAAGGACCTACACAATGATGTTGTGTGCTGTTTTGAACACAAACTGAATCGTACAAAAAGCAGCTGTACTGCCACTTAGCCCACGTCAAAAAACTGTTAAGACGAATAATTCATGCTGGAGACTGTTAAAAACGCATAGTGTAGATCATAAGCAACGTTTCCAAATGGACCCCTACGCATTGATACGCTTGTGCTGCTGACCTGTCAGGGCTTACTTTCTACGTTGACAGTGGAAGCAGTCTAGAAGACCTTTCAAGACCGATAACCAATAGGAAAGAATAGCGGGATAAATTCAAGGCAATTCGAGCTACGAGTACAATTTGATTGGGAATAGCAATAATGCTCTTGTTTATCATAAGTTTCTTTATATTCTATCGTCGTTAAGTTTCTGCAGGCGGGCTGTAAATAGAAATTTGATTTAATTTTTTCTTCGTATTCTTCATATTGAGTTACATCCGTTTTCTATATATGCCAGGGAGTTTATAGTTCGTAGGCAATGGTCATGTATTGCTATTATTACCCCTTTGCCTTCTCATGCATCGATTAGTTTTTTACTATATCGATATCGGCATTTCTGATTCTTTATGCGTACTGTCATTGCAAACGTTTTTTTGTTTACAAGTATTTTTACATTGATTTAGTAATTTTTGCTTTATCTTCTTTGTTTTTTTTGTTTTTTTATGCACTATTGCTTTATCGTTTATGGCTTTTTCTTTTGGTGGAAGTTCCTGTTTTTTTAGCTAACTTATTGACATCTTTACAAGGTGAATATTTTTCTTTTTTTTTCTCGTGTGATTATTAACTGTAATGTCCAATTTATTACTGTGTCGATGGATTTTTTAATCCTACATTGTTTTTTTTTTTTTGTAGGTCAATTCTAGTTGGATTAAGCCTCTTCCACTTTTTCTTCTCTTGACATAGAGACTTTGTATATGGGCTCAGGGATGATGCATTTTGAAGTTGGTTATTAGTCCCTTAACTTTAGTATCCAATATTTTCTTTATCTCAGGAAAAGTCCAGTTTATTATATCAACATTTTTTGTCAGTACTGCTATTGTGAAGATATTAATTCCAATAACTTTATTCCTTGCTTTCAATTTTATCGGAGAATAAAATCCAAAATGGCTTTTATTCTCTCTAAGAATTATATTCCTGTCACTCTTTTTTTATAATATAATTGAAAAAGTTTGCGTCATTAATTTCTAAATATTTATAAGTATTGTTTTATTCTACGCCAGGCTATTGGCTAAATGAGTAGAGTGTTAACCAATGGTCCGGGAGACCTGTGTTAAATTCCAGGTCGAATCATACCAAAGACACAAAAAATGGTACTTAATGTCGCCTTGTTTAACAATCAGCATTATAAGGTATGTATCAAGTGTAAAGTGGAGCAATCCAGGAAATCGCGATGTTGTAGCGATTGAAAAGGGAACCTTTGAGTCATCCTTGACTAAAGTCGCCAACTTTATTTACTGATTATCTTCGAACTCTTTAACTTTCATGTTTAATCTAAACTGACGTTTTTGAAACTTTACTTGAGAGCCTTTCTTAAATGTGAATTTCGCACATTTGTACAGACTAAATTATATTTCTATGTCATCACTAAATCTTTTTACAGTACTTTCTAAATTGTCATCATTCATCACATCGTTCATATAGAAAAGGTGCTTATATTCTTAAGTAGCTTTATATCATTATTCTAAGTTTTTAAGTTCGATGGGATGAGGTATTACGGCTATACAATAACGTGGATAAAGTGAGTCTCCTTGAAAAATTACATGACTTATGATAAGATTGTAAGTTTTGAGCATGTCTCCTTCATGGATTAATCCGGCGATAGTATTTCACCTTTCCTTATTATGTTTTTACTCATTGAGAGTTTTTCACATCAGCGTTAGCCGGTGGTATTTCACTTGAGTTTGAGAGACAGCAAATCCCCTCAAATCTCCAGGACTCTTCTCAGAATTTTGGGCGATGCCAATAATACAGTAGTTTGGATGGTCTCCACTCGTATTCTTAGTTCCATATCCTCCAGTCCCTATATTAATCCTTCGTTGACTGTACCAAGAGCACCAATTACAATTCATTTAAACGTTGCTTTCATGTTCCACAACATTTTCAACTCGCAAAGTCGAGATACTTATCCTTCTTTTCATTTTCTTTCATTCTAGCTCTGTTGTCAGCCGGGTCAGCAAAGACCGCTATCCTCTAAGTTCTCTTCTTTTTGATTATTAGTATGGTCGTCTGGCTGAGATTAAGTGATCCCTTGGTATCTCAAAATTCCAGTGGAGTTTATGTGTCACATTCTCCAAGACAGATGCTGGGTTGCGTATGTACCATTTGTTTGTATGGTCAAATTTAAATTTCTTGGATAATTCCCAGTGGATCACGTTGCCCGCCCTGTTGTGCCTGGTCTTTTACTCTTGCTGTGCTAATTGTCTGCATTCGCTTATTAAGTAATTGATTATTTCTTCTCTATCACACATAATCTACATTTACTGTTTTGTTACGTCTTATGTATTCTTATTTTGATATGATTGGTTCTGATAGCGTTGTTTTGTGCTGTTATTAAAAGAGATTCTATTTCTCTCTTAACGTTTCCCTTTCTTAACCACGCCCAGGTAATCTCGAATGAGATGTTCCTTATTAATCGCTTAAAACTTCCAGTGAGTTGTTTTTCGTCCCTCTTATGTTTTCTAGTTATTGCCGTTTTATTGGTCTTTCTGTTGTCAATGTTGTTTCTTGTGGCTGTAATGATTCTTTATCCGCACTTTTCTATGTATTCTTCAAGTCATGGTATTGATAGGCGGACGCTGTCTTCAATGCTGGCTAGTCTTCTTCCGCCTGCTTTTCATTATACATAAAGTCTGTCAACATTATTATTATTATTATTATTATTATTATTATTATTATTATTATTATTATTATTATTATCTCTTTTTTTGGGTTTTATTATTTACAAAAGCTTTCGTTGTTCGTTTTTCATTGGAGTCTGAGTGACAGCTAATTTCCTCAGATCTTCTGGACACTTTTCTGTTTTCTTGCCGATCTTATGGAAGTTGGGGTCCGGATGGTCTTGATTCATCCTCCTTTTTTTTTCCAATTTCTCATGTCTTCTTCGTAACCGTCTAAAGCGCTCCAATTACAATTGATATCAATGTTACACCCATATTTCACAGAATTTCCAGTTCTCAGACTAAACATTTGATTGTGTTTTTCCACTTATCCACTTATGGGTTAAAGTGTCACTCTATCTCTTTTAAAAGAATATAATTTGGCACAAAAAACTCCACAAAAAACACCAAAGTTGATTTTACATTAAATAAAACTGTATTTATTGACTTAATTTTAAACATAATAGCATACCTAATATTTTCATGTTAGTCTGTTAACATTGACACGTTCTTGTGAGTGTGAATATACACATTGGCCTAGTGATTAGAGTGTTCGCCAAAGGTCCGGGAGACCTGGGTTCAATCTCACGTTGCGTCATACCAAATACTTTTAAAATGGTACTTGATACCTCCTTGCTTAACACTCAGCTACATAAGCTATGTATCAAGGGTAAAATGGAGCAATCCAGGGAAAAGAGTAGCGCCCTCCTCTACACCTTCATGTTGTAGCGAGTAAAAATGGAGCCTTCTGTTTGCCCGCGACTACAATCGCCAACTTTACTTACTTACTTACATGCAAGTATATATTTACCAAAACCTCTGCAATGTTTGGATGTGACATAAGGTCAATATTTAAGCGGGATCTAATAGGCTTATCCGAGACAGTCTTCCTCATTATTTACGGATAGTTGGAAGCAGAATAATTGGATTCATACCTTGGGAGTATTAGTGCTAAGTGAAATGCAGTCAGCCTCGTACAGGATTTGAACTCATGTTAGTGTGTTCATTTCCTACGACGATAACCATTACACCGTGGACCCCTCCACGCTTATGTATGTATGCATAATTGAATGTACGTTCACAAAACTATATAAAATATTCATATATATATATATATATATATATATATTTATCTTTTCGTACGCAAACAATAACACTTAAATGAACCCTTTTTATAAATACTGAATATATATATATATATATATATATCTTGTCAATATGTATAAAAAGGATCAGTTTGTCAATATGTATAAAAAGGGTTCATCTAATTGTAATG
>OY757907.1:114259236-114272342 GCA_963585895.1 Sepioteuthis lessoniana
GCTAATAAGTAGTAGGGGAACTTAACTGTTCAGCCTTAGTACTGCAACCAGTTTACGAGAACTAAAATTCTGAATTTAAATCACATGTAAGCATACTTTGGTCGACTGCAGTCAAGGAGGACCCGAAAGCTCCCTTTTCAATTGCTTTTGTACCAAGGTGTAAGGTAGAACGCTACTCAATTCACTGCATTGCACCATTTAACCTTGATCTGTAGCTTTTAATGTTAGGTGTTAAACAAGGAGGCACCCAGTACCATCTTTTGAGTCTAAGGTGTTACTGGGATTGAACGACGGTCTCCCCGACTATTAGCAAACACTCTAACCACTATGTCAATGGACTGCATAATAATCAATTTCATTTCATAGCCTGCTCGTGAGAGAGCGGTTTGGTAAATCTATACCCACGCACGTTAAATAATACGTTATTAAATCTAAAAGATGCATTTGGTTAAGATTAGATACGTAACTTTATAATAAATAAAGACGGATTCATTTTTACACTATTAATGTTTATAATATTGACGTCAAGATTGTTATTTATTTTGGAGAGATCTTATATTATCTCATAAATATATATATATATATAAATATATAAATATATATATATATATACAAAAATAAATTCGTGAGTCGGGACTATCCTACTACAGTTTCGCCAAAAGCGTCTCCTCAGGCTACCTAATCCGACTCGTAAATGCTGTTAGGTAGTAAATATATATATATATATATATATATATATATATATATATATATATATATATATATATATATATATATATATATATATCATCGAGTTGCACTGAGAGCACGGATTTCTGTGACTCTCTCTACATTCCTCCCTATTATCTATGTGTTGTGGTAGTCTTACCCATATCACCATAATGGAGTCTTCTCACCGTTAATAGTACGGAGAGATTTCGCTGCCAGAGGGCAGATCAATATCGGTGTTATCCGAATAGTACGAGACTTCTTACCTTTTCTATGTAACACTCTCATTATTGTGTAATATAATCTGTTATCTAATATCCGTGTTTGTGTTTTTATTAGTGACCCTTTCCGGGGCCACAACACTATGGCCCTCAGTTGTTCTCACAAACTTCATCCTGTGTACACACAGAGCTGATGTAAAGAAGGTCTTGCTTTTCCACCAACACTGGCATGTCCATGTGTAGGGATCTATTAAAGAACTTAACTCATGAGTTCCTCCCTGTTCAAAATAATTGAGTAATCGATGCTATGATTCAAATCCACACAATTTCCCAAACATGAAATAATAAAAACAACCTCAGCTGCAAACGCTTCAAATCAACGTATTCACTAGCTTCACAGCTAAATTTAAATTTCACCATCTATCTAATTGAAAAAGCAAAAAAAAATGACACCGGGAAGACAGAATATTCTCTTAATTTTACGCCTAAGAACTACAGATGCAGAATCAAATTTGTACCCTGACGTCAAGGCTTAGAATATATTGAGAATATCTTATGCTTAGCAGCAAGATGTCCGAAAGAAAACGGTGTTGTTTGAGGGATATTAAAATGCATCTGAAAATGGTGCTTCAGTTCTTGAGAACAGCGAGAATGTAAGATGATTTTTTTCCCTTGCGATTACACTTGGATCCACACTGTCCTGGTGCGCAGAATACCTGTTATAGTCATATGTATGGTTCAAATAGAACTTTTAAAGATTTTCCCAATTCGATAGGTATGTGCGTAAAAAAACTCTCACACACAGAGAAAATCTGTTAAAGAGTAACTCCACAAAAGCATAAACATGATCCTACAATGAATGCAGTTTTCTAATCTCAAGGCATAAAATTACCGGTTCACTTGCTGTTAAGGTTAATCTAACAATCATTTGGCAATCGGTCAGTTAATCAAAATCGAATCAATTGATTACAAAAAATAATATTAGTGGGATTGTTCTACTTAAACGGTAATAATTTTAAGAGAAACTATGTTCATCATTAAAGAAAGATTAAAAGAAATAAGAAAAAAAAAAACAAACACAAAACAAAAAGACGCATCGGACAATATTACAGAGACAACCGAAACATATATCTATGAATGGATAAAACTTTCTCAAACACTGGCCCCAAGTGGTTTTAACATCAAATGAAACCATCGACAAAATACTGCTTATAAATAAGAAGACAAAATTTGAACTAACACATAACTAAAAACACAAATCTCTTACGATGTCAGTCATGATTAATTTGAAACGCATTCTGCTAATGCTAAGCAGATATCTCCCAAATGAAGTGTTCGTTAACTGTTCTCTTCGCTTACAGACATCGTATAATGGTCAGTTGAAGACACTTGGATGTCAAAAATAATTTTCATTCTACGAAAGGATATGCTCCATAAGCAGCACCTTTTACTAAGCTGTTTTTCTAGCATATGAACTCTTTAAAAACCTATCTATAAAATTTCTAAAAAAATATTTGCCTTCAAAATATTTTCTTCTGGAGATAACCTAGGTCAAAACTAGTTGTAAACAAAGAAAAAATAATATATACAAAAAATACTATTTGTTTTATCACTTTTGATCGTCTTATATATGAAAGTCGAGTGAAAAGTTTATTGGTTGTCCACTATACTATTATCGAATGTGACTAAATAAGTTTTGTTTTTCAATATTTTCCACACATTTCGTCTACTGGTGTTACAATGATTGGATCCCAATGTTCAAAAAAGTCTGCTGCAGATATGACGATATCATATGAATTTTCAGCCAATGAGCTTTTCAGCCCACCCTCATATATATATATATATATATATATATATATATATATATATATATATATATATATATATAGGGAGTGTAAACGATGGAGCCCTCAGGTGATACAAGAAAAACGGAAAGAGTAGGAAAAAGAGAGGGGGATTGATAGGGAGAGGTGACAGAAAGTCAGATATTGTGTTTGAGAGAATATAGTTACTAAATTGGAATATTGATCAATGATAGAACACAGGAGATATGACATCCCACCTGAACTCAGCTGTCGACATTTTGAATGTTCACTGTTTTCTTCATAAATAATGTTTTTTGCATGCACACATATTTTTAGGTGTGATATTTTTGTTGAATCTCATTGCTTCTTATCTTGAATAATAAATGGTTGTATTTCAAAGACTTTCCAAAATTTTTCTGTTTCTAAACCTGTCTGTCTGTCTGTCTCCTTCTTTCTCTCTCAATATATATATATATATATATATATATATATATACATATATATATGTGTGTGTGTGTGTGTGTGTGTGTTTGTGTGTGTGTGTGTGTGTGTGACAAAATTTCTTATTCTGACACAAGGAGGAAAAAGGTAAAATAATGTGTAAAGTCCAGGTACAATTCTCAAATTATGCAGCATAGGTCCTACGTATTTATTTGCTTGCGTAATAAATACATTTCATGTTTTAAAATCAAGTAGTTACAATTCATTTTAAACTTCCAATGTTTTAAATGTAACCGAAACCTACTTGATTAAACAGTCTCTTTATTGGTCATTCTTACTTCAGAGTGCGCATCAAAATCTAATCTACATCTCCCGCCCCTAAGATTGAGAAACTGAAAAAGGCAATAAATAGACTATTAATTTAGCTGGAGTTTAAGAATAACGATAAAGCTACTTAATCGGCGAGGGAAATATTTAATGTTTATGGCCAAGATGCCATTACTAAAAAAATATTTTCAAAAATTCATATATATAAACAGTTCTTTGTCAAACTATTCAGTTTAGCATAAGTACAGTTTTCGTTTACTCACATTAAAATATCAAAACAGTTCAATTTCAAACAATACAGTTTAGCATAAGTACATATTTAATTCTATTTGATCCATATATAGTAACCTATCAGGTGCTACCACTTTTGGCAAGAGTTAACCTGGGATCAAAAGCAATAAAGAGATACTACGCATTTCCCAAAGCTACAGCATTACTAGATTCTCACCATCGGATTGTTTAGTGTCATATCCAGGACACTCGTTTAGGGAGTCTTATCTCTCTGCAAAGATTTTGTCGGTACGAAACTTTTATTTAGCTTTTTGAGTTTAAGGTTTTTCGACATGAGGTGAGAGAGACACAGTTTCTTTCTATCCTGACTTTTCCATCTGAGTACACCACGTGCGGCACCCCACCGCAAACTACTGGTCTGGCCTCGGCGAGCTCTGAAAACCGACTTGCTTCGTCCAAGCCCAAATCTACACTCACTGTTTTTTTCAAATTCCCAAACCCTCAGCACATCGCTTCTGCACAAGACGTCATTCACGTCCCTATTTCGTATCTGGGGTTTTTATTGTGACATCTGTGATTGTCACATCCACCCCGCGCGTGCGTGAACACCTGCACTCAATGTGTGCACCTAACTAACCCATGCACTTAGCCGAAAGGTTCTCAGTCGAACTAAACCGAAAGATAAGATATATAAAACGAAAAATGATAGTATAAAAAAAAATCCCTCCGCAATTATATTACAAATGATCAAACATTTCAAACAATTCAGTTAAGCAGAAATTGTCAAAATAAAATGGTTTCAAATATTGCTATGTATCACTAACAATTCAATTAAAGATCAGTCGTTTCCTTACACACAATTAAATTATAGAACCGTTCTATTTCAAATAATTCAATAAAGAATAAGTCATTAATTTTCTCTCAGTTTAAATGTCAAACAATTCTATACACCACATAGATTGTACACTATTTGGTGCTAACACCCCGGGACAGGGTGTACTTTGGAGTGATGGCAATGAAGGCGTACTTTGCATTGCCCAAAGCTCCAGCATTACTGAAGGCTCACCATCGGATTGTTTAGTGTCATATACAGGACATTCATTGGGGGAGTCTTATATGCTATAATCCCTGCTGACTGGGCTACACCGCACGAACATCTAATCATTGGCAGCAATGTGAAAATATTAAATTTCTAGTTGTACATATTTACTAACCCCTCTGCTCGGGCAGGATATGATACAAGGTCAATTTTTTAATTGGAGTTTAGCAGGTTTGAATTCAGAGTTTTCCTTCTCAATCAGTCCCGTCCAGGATTTGAACTCGTGTCGCCGTGTCCATTTCCTACACCACGGACACCTCCACTTAAATTTCTACTTGTAGTTATGAGACAAAATTGAAAATTATTACATCGTAAATATTTCCTTTTACAGGATATATGTATATATATATATACACACACACACACTATCGTTCATCGCCTCAGGCAGGTCTTCAGGGCTACATCCCGTATCCTCACATAGCTGCTGTATGTGTGTTCTAGCTGGTCGTCCCGTCTTTGCTCGGCCATATGTGGTGGTCCATAGGAGTACATCACTTACGAGCTCGTCTCTGCTTTTCCACCAGTGTCCTACGTGTCTGGTTCGTTTAACTTCGATAGTTATCGTGATGAGAGTCAGGTGGCCGTATAGTTGGTGCATTATGGGGTGTTGCCGCCAGGACTTATTCAATATTGCACTCAGCATTCTTGTGTAATTGCCGTCTAGCTTCTTCTCCAGCCGTTTTGTTAGCGTCCAAGTAGTGCATCCATACAGCAGTATCGACACGACCGCTGCCTGGAAGAAACTGCGTTTCATTTTATCGGTCAGGTTTGATTTCCATATGATCGATAGCTTATCAATAGTTGTCCATGCCTTAGTTAGCCGCGTATCGTTGCCTTTTTCGGTTGATGAGGCACTGCTTCTTATATTGGTACGTTAGAGAAACTACTGCTTTCACTAGACCAATGCATTTTGACTTGAAATCTAGTGACAGAGAAACGTGTTAGTATACACACGTGCATGCACTCTCTATCATACATGCACAAATGTTCCTGCAATCGCTTACACCACATTCTTACATATACACATTCCTTTGCATCTGCTTATCTGATTAGAGTGACCAGCCTTTATTGATAGTTAATTTTTCTGACCTCAATATGGGGTTCGTAATTTGAAAAAAATAGCTTCTCAAATTAATACACGGATTAAACTTGAATTTTAATAGTTCAAGTTTTCTTTTAGCAGGAGTAAAAAAAACCTGGATCTAAAAGATTTCGCTGCCAGGCATATCTATATCCCCAGAAGTTTATCATCGATATATTTCAACAAACACAATACATCCGATAGAGAAGACATCCTCCGGCAACTCCTTGACACATACAACGAAAAACCTCAAAACCTTTGACACGTTCATAATTGTGATTGCAAGATATATCACAGGAACGGTGTATGTTCCCTAGTGCAAAGAATGTGACATGTTTCATTTGCTTGCAAAAAATGTATCTTGCTTGCAAAAAATGTATCTCACATTTCTCTTAATCTGGCTGTGTCCACTATGAGAAAAAGTCACTTAGATAACTGTTAACTATATATACATACATATATATATATATATATATATATATATATATATATATATATATATATATATATATGTATATATATATATATATATATATATATATATATATATACATTTTACCCCCACTGCTCGGACAGGATATGACACAAGGTCAATTTTGAAGCAGAGTTTAACAGGTCTGGATTCAGAGTTTTCCTTCTCCTAGACTAGTTGACCAACCAAGGTTGAAGAACCTTGTCTGCTCAACTATTTTACCCGTAGCTGGAGGGAGAATAATTGGATTCATACCTTTCCCAAGGGTATTAGTGCATTATGAAATCTCCATTTAAATTTCTAGTCATACCTATGAGACAAAATAGAAAATTGTTACATCGTAAATATTTGCTTTTACAGGGGATATATATATATATATATATATATATATATATATATATATATATATATATATATATATATATATAAATATATATATATATATATATATATATCATGTCATGCCACTTGCGCGGATATCCCTGACCCTTGCTGGTTTGGCAGGATATGAGATAAGGTCAATTTTGAAGCGGAGTTTAACAGGTTTGGATTCAGAGTTTTCCTTCTCCTAGACTAGTTGCATCAAAAAAGCTGAATAGCCTATTCTGCCCTATATATATACATATATATATATATATATATATATATATATATATATATATATATATATAGGGCAGACTAAGATATATATATATATATATATATATATATATATATATATATATATATTCAATTGCATTATATGCCCAAATACACTCAAATTACAACATAGAATATAAGAATATTTCGTCTAAGATATTCAGGAGAATAATTTTTAAGGTAACATTTGCAAGATTTTTTCTTATCCTCGTTTCTCTAATTACTATTCGTTAAACGATGATTTTAATTTTTCACAAAAGATATCTTATTACGGATAGGGTGTAATCACATCGCAATATTTCTTATCTGGAATGGAAATTTGTTTAAATAAATCCATTAACCATAAAGATGGTGACAGAAATGTTATTAGGAGAGAGTGATCATTTCATCTTTCGGAGAATTTGAAAATCATTGGGATTCTCGCCAAAATTGTTCTCATATGAATTTTTAGGTTACACAAAAAAGGGAAGGATATACGAGGATCACTAAATGAGTTTCTAGACTTTTTCGTATGGGCACTTTTATTGATAGTACACACATGAAACTCTAGTACCCTTCAAAGTAATATTCTTCGGCTGCAATGCACTTGTTGTACAGTTCAAACAACTTCTGGGAGGTCCCATGGAAGTCCTCTTGTGTGAGCGTGTCACAACCTTCGTCACAGCCTCTTTCATCTCCTCTGTTGTCTCATAACGACAGCCTCTGAGCTTAGGGAATAACAAAAAGTCACAGGGAGCAAGATCTGGACTATAGGGACGCTGACGAACTGTCTTGATGCCCATCTTAGTCAGATAGTTTGTGACTATGATAGTGTTGTGGACTGGTGCATTGTCCTGGTGAAAAATCCACAGAGCCGATTTGAAGAGTGCTGGCCTCTTCCGACGGAATCTCTTTCTGAACGCCCTTAAAACCTCAACATAGTAACCCTAACCCTAACCTTGACACTTAAGCCAATCAAATCTGGTGTATTGACTTCCTTACTCCTCCCACACCTCTCATCATCACTCATAGACTCCCTGCCTTCCTTGAATCTCTTATGCCACTCAAAAACTGATGTTCGATTCATTCAAGATGGTCGAAAAACAGTCTGAAGCATTCCATACGTTTCTGTGGCATTTTTTTCCAAGTTTAAAACAGAATTTTATTGCATATCGTTCTTCTAAAGTGAACTCACGTCCAGATTGCATTTTTGAAATTCACCAGCTGTGACAATTAGGCTTTAGTAGGGTATATTCCAATTGGGGCTGTAGCTGTTCATTTGAACCTGAATTCATAGAAAAATGGTCAGTGATCTCATAAGATGTTTAGCGATAACCTAGTGAATTTTCTAGAGTCTACGACAATCTTAAATGCCAGTACAAAAAAGTCTGGAAACTTATTGAAGGCACCATATATGTGTATTTACACAACTCCTCTGCCATGGAAAGAACCTGACCCAAGGTCAGTTTTTAAAGGGGATTAGAACTATCCTAGACTACTTCTCTTTACTAGAATTTTTAAAAAAAGTACATCTTAGTTATTTACTCATACCGTTGGATGATGTTGAAGTAATGGTTTCCTGCCTTTACCAAAGGCAATAGATTATTGGATCTATGTATGATGAGGTTGGAGCCGAATGTGGTTCGAAAACATCAGATCTTTATTTATAACAATAAAAAAATTGTTATGAGGAACTGATGTCTCAAAATAAAAATATGCAACTCTGATTTTCTTTATTCATTCTTCATACGAGTATTTTTCAGTAATAAAATTCATTGCATACCGTTTTTCGTTGAATTACACACACACACACACACACACACACACACACACACACACACACACACACACACACACACGTACATGCACACACACACACACACACACACACACGTACATGCAGACACACACACACGCATGTACAGACGCAAGTATATAAATATCTATGTATGTGTGTGTGTGTGTGTGTGTCTGTGTGTGTGTGTACCTGCCAATTTTAATGAGTGGGTGTGTGTGTTAATGAGTCTGTGTTAATCTCTGCTATCAAACCTATCGGACTTACATGTGTTTCTTTAGTTTGATTTAATTGTTTGATTTAATTGTTTGAAAGAAGATTGGTTTGATGGCGAAATTTTAATCATTACAATCATTGCTATATTTTCAATGTTCCATTGTTGTTGTTTTTTTTAATTGTACTTTTATTGGCTTATAATTATTTTTACACACATTCATTTTTTTCACGTATTCCTATCCAACACTTAGCATTTGACCCTTAAATTAAATCACCGTATACAGGATTGTTTGATACCGAGAAAGTTATTTTTTCGAGATGGAGAAACTAACCCCTCTGCATTTTATTCTAAGTTCCACCGACAAGAATTCTCTATCAAGAGTTTGGGTCATTTTTTGCACTCGTATCAAAAACTTTTTTTTTTAGTAGAAAATTAATACGTACAGACATATACAGGAGGCTCATTATCTAATAAAAATTGGTAAAATGCAACCATCTGATTAAATGCTAATACATCCCACCATTCATAAAATTGGTGCATTTCCAATCTGAATGAGACATGCATACACCCATTCATAAAAAAATTATGCTGTTTCTATCTTAGTTTTTTACATATTATTATTGGAGACTATTATTGCTACACTAACTTCGACAAAAAATCAACCCCTAAGGGTTGATACCAAATCTTAAAGGTTAGATTTTTGTGGAGTTATGCGTGGTGTAATGGTCATCGTCGTAGAAAATGGACACGGCGACACGAGTTCAAATCCTGGACGAAACTGATTGCATAGCACTAATACGCTTGGGAAAGGTATGAATCCAATTAGTCCCCCTCCAGGTATGGGTAAATAGTAGGGCAGACTAGGTTTTTCTGCCTTGGTGAGGCTTCTGGTTAAGGAGAAGGAATACTCTGAATTCAAACTTGTGAAACTTCGCTTAAAAATTGACCTTGTGTCATATCCTACCCGTTGGTGGGGTTGGTAAAAATGGGTTAAATTTTTACACTATACCAGACAAAAGTATGATTCTATAGACTATACGAATGTGTTTTTACATGTATATATCAAGTGGGGAGAAAGAGAGAGAGGGAGAGAGAAAGAGAGAAAGCGTGTGTGATAGAGAAAAGAGCGAAGGAGAGAGAGAGAGAGAGAGAGGGTGGGGAGAGATAAAAAGAAGAATAGAATAAGCTTGCACAATATTTGACATTTTTTCGTTCTAATGATGTAAAAATTTTGTAGCAGAGAAACAACGCTTATTTATATGTTTAATTCCTGAACGACTTTTTTGTTCCAGACAATATTTTTTTTATGTGTGAAATGGCAAATATGAAACGTTAAACAGATTATCGACTTCGTTTTACACGTGCTGTAAAAATTTGAGATCCTTTGAAATGAGATTTGGTCTAATTCTTAGATTATAAAATGAGATCGTGTTTTTTTAAACACTCAGTACACCTGGAATAATATCAACTTTTCTTAACACCCTGTATATTCGTATTTATCATTTGTCTTTTAAAAAAATACTCGGATATATTTCAAATTTTTTGTGTGAATTTTTATTATCAGCTAATTGGATGAAACCTGGATTTATAATACTCTGAAAAGACCAATTTATTACACTGAACACATGATTTCAACGGAAATCGAAACAAATTTTCAACAAACCACAAGCTGTTATTTAGGAGAATGCCACAATTTCGTCACGGGATCCAATAATTTTAAATTTAGACATGGTAAAATTAACATTTTACAATTCCGGATGTTTAGAGTTTGCGGCTTATATTCCGCCCCCCTCTCTCTCTTTCTCTCTCTCTATATATATATGTGTGTGTGTGTGTGTGTGTATATATATATATATATATATATATATATATATATATATATATATATATATATAAAATTAACGCAAAATACGCAAGTCTTCCATCCGTATTAAATTCAATTATATATCTCATACGATGGATGGCAATTTAGTGATGCATTTTGAGAATAATATGATAGACAACAGGTATACTTTGCTAATTTCTGATTATATGCAAGATTTTATTCTCAGGAACATGCATATACAGTTGGGCTTCCTTCGTATATATATCTGACTTTAACTGTAATGATCGATGAAAAACTGAACACAAATTATTGAATATTTGTGATGATCAGCTAAATACATTTATGTGTAATCATATATAGGCCAAAAATATCGAATAAAATCATTCTAGAAATTATATATATATATATATATATATATATATATATATATATATATATATATATATATATATATATATATATATATATATATATAAAAGCAATCAGATACTAGTATGAAAAATATTATGTATATATAGCTGTATGAATAGAAAGTTGATTACTCTTTTTTCGTAAATCAAGAAAGTGCTCAAATACTGGCCAGGGAGCAAGTGAAAGCATTATTGAGTTGTACTTTCATCACCTCATATCAATATGAAAGTACGGCTAAATAATGCTTATATATATATATATATATATATATATATATATATATATATATATATATATATATATATATATATACATATATATATATATATATATATATATATATATATATATATATACATATATATATATATATATATATATATATATATATAATTTTTAGAATGATTTTAATCGATATTTTTTGCCTATATATGATTAGGAAAAGTTTCAAGTATTTGGTTTGGTTTATTTGGATATTAACCTCGTTTCGTTAATCAAACCCAAAGCTCTCCAAATAGAAGAACAATATAGATACTATTTGATCCATTGGTATGAGTATGAGAGAGTTAATACATTTCCCAAAGATATTATTCCGAAAGTGAACGTTATAGCCTGACTGGAGTTCGAACTCACTTACTAAGATGTCGCATTCCAGCGTGTTAGCCACCATGTCACAAGAACTTCCCCTCAAGCATTTGAAGAAAATACAATTGTCAGTGAAAGTAGGAAGGGAAATATAAAAGTTGTACATTTTTTTAGAGAAATTCTGTCATTTTTCTATTCAAATGATGCAATTTAGTGCATCAATTTAGTGCAGTTGTTAGGGGCACTTAGAAAATCTTGAGTCATATATTCACGCCAATCTTTTACCAATTATTATGAATTATTTAGGAATAGTGAAATATTTTTTTCAGATTATCTTTTCTACTTCCAGTCATACTCTATCCGGTATTTTTTTTTTACATTGTACGAAGAATATTCTTATTCGTCCAACTAATTTGAATGTTTTATTTGAAGATTGTATTTTTTCTGAAATATAAAACTCTTTTCAAGAATAAGATAAGAAGAGGAAAAAGAACATTTTAAATTCAAACCTGTTAAGTTACGCTTAAAAAATTAACTGATGTGATATTTTGCTTATGCTGTGCAGTTGGTCAATACACAAACACATACCCCACCATATATATATATATATATATATATATATATATATATATATATATATATATATATATATATATATATATATATATATATATATATATATATATATATATATATATATATATATATATATACATATATATATATATATATATACATATATACATATATATATATATATATATATATATATATATACGTGTGTGTGTTTAAAGAGAGAGCAAGAGAGAGAGAAAGAGAGAGAGCAAGAAAGAGAGAGAGATAAAGAGAGAGAGAGGGAGGGGGGAGATGTTTGCGGCCACGCGCGTGTGTGTGTTCGTACGTATGACCAATCATACAATACTAATGACGTGGTTATCGCTTAGGAAATTTCTCCTTTTATTATATAGATCACTTAGAATTTCCAAATCGACGATATTTCAATATCGTCCATAGCAGTTATGCCTTTCCTATTCGAATGTCGACATCTATTTCAGTAGAAGAGATATTTCTTCTGCGGTGTGTGAACTGGTCAAGTAATTTAAGGGACTTGCCATTAAATTATGAGTGAGCACCCTCTTGTTTAAAACACATTAAATTATTTCATCAAATTTCATGTAAAGTTTGTAAAGAAAAAACTGTCACCAGATCAAAACCGTAGGATGCAGCATCTTGGATGTAGAGCAGGGAGGAAAGCTCCACTTGATACTTG
>OY757907.1:114272542-114277542 GCA_963585895.1 Sepioteuthis lessoniana
GCCTCTGAGCTTAGGGAATAACAAAAAGTCACAGGGAGCAAGATCTGGACTATAGGGACGCTGACGAACTGTCTTGATGCCCATCTTAGTCAGATAGTTTGTGACTATGATAGTGTTGTGGACTGGTGCTTTTTCCTGGTGAAAAATCCACAGAGCCGATTTGAAGAGTGCTGGCCTCTTCCGACGGAATCTCTTTCTGAACGCCCTTAAAACCTCAACATAGTAACCCTAACCCTAACCTTGACACTTAAGCCAATCAAATCTGGTGTATTGACTTCCTTACTCCTCCCACACCTCTCATCATCACTCATAGACTCCCTGCCTTCCTTGAATCTCTTATGCCACTCAAAAACTGATGTTCGATTCATTCAAGATGGTATACAGGATTGTTTGATACCGAGAAAGTTATTTTTTCGAGATGGAGAAACTAACCCCTCTGCATTTTATTCTAAGTTCCACCGACAAGAATTCTCTATCAAGAGTTTGGGTCATTTTTTGCACTCGTATCAAAAACTTTTTTTTTTAGTAGAAAATTAATACGTACAGACATATACAGGAGGCTCATTATCTAATAAAAATTGGTAAAATGCAACCATCTGATTAAATGCTAATACATCCCACCATTCATAAAATTGGTGCATTTCCAATCTGAATGAGACATGCATACACCCATTCATAAAAAAATTATGCTGTTTCTATCTTAGTTTTTTACATATTATTATTGGAGACTATTATTGCTACACTAACTTCGACAAAAAATCAACCCCTAAGGGTTGATACCAAATCTTAAAGGTTAGATTTTTGTGGAGTTATGCGTGGTGTAATGGTCATCGTCGTAGAAAATGGACACGGCGACACGAGTTCAAATCCTGGACGAAACTGATTGCATAGCACTAATACGCTTGGGAAAGGTATGAATCCAATTAGTCCCCCTCCAGGTATGGGTAAATAGTAGGGCAGACTAGGTTTTTCTGCCTTGGTGAGGCTTCTGGTTAAGGAGAAGGAATACTCTGAATTCAAACTTGTGAAACTTCGCTTAAAAATTGACCTTGTGTCATATCCTACCCGTTGGTGGGGTTGGTAAAAATGGGTTAAATTTTTACACTATACCAGACAAAAGTATGATTCTATAGACTATACGAATGTGTTTTTACATGTATATATCAAGTGGGGAGAAAGAGAGAGAGGGAGAGAGAAAGAGAGAAAGCGTGTGTGATAGAGAAAAGAGCGAAGGAGAGAGAGAGAGAGAGAGAGGGTGGGGAGAGATAAAAAGAAGAATAGAATAAGCTTGCACAATATTTGACATTTTTTTCGTTCTAATGATGTAAAAATTTTGTAGCAGAGAAACAACGCTTATTTATATGTTTAATTCCTGAACGACTTTTTTGTTCCAGACAATATTTTTTTTATGTGTGAAATGGCAAATATGAAACGTTAAACAGATTATCGACTTCGTTTTACACGTGCTGTAAAAATTTGAGATCCTTTGAAATGAGATTTGGTCTAATTCTTAGATTATAAAATGAGATCGTGTTTTTTTAAACACTCAGTACACCTGGAATAATATCAACTTTTCTTAACACCCTGTATATTCGTATTTATCATTTGTCTTTTAAAAAAATACTCGGATATATTTCAAATTTTTTGTGTGAATTTTTATTATCAGCTAATTGGATGAAACCTGGATTTATAATACTCTGAAAAGACCAATTTATTACACTGAACACATGATTTCAACGGAAATCGAAACAAATTTTCAACAAACCACAAGCTGTTATTTAGGAGAATGCCACAATTTCGTCACGGGATCCAATAATTTTAAATTTAGACATGGTAAAATTAACATTTTACAATTCCGGATGTTTAGAGTTTGCGGCTTATATTCCGCCCCCCTCTCTCTCTTTCTCTCTCTCTATATATATATGTGTGTGTGTGTGTGTGTGTGTATATATATATATATATATATATATATATATATATATATATATATATAAAATTAACGCAAAATACGCAAGTCTTCCATCCGTATTAAATTCAATTATATATCTCATACGATGGATGGCAATTTAGTGATGCATTTTGAGAATAATATGATAGACAACAGGTATACTTTGCTAATTTCTGATTATATGCAAGATTTTATTCTCAGGAACATGCATATACAGTTGGGCTTCCTTCGTATATATATCTGACTTTAACTGTAATGATCGATGAAAAACTGAACACAAATTATTGAATATTTGTGATGATCAGCTAAATACATTTATGTGTAATCATATATAGGCCAAAAATATCGAATAAAATCATTCTAGAAATTATATATATATATATATATATATATATATATATATATATATATATATATATATATAAAAGCAATCAGATACTAGTATGAAAAATATTATGTATATATAGCTGTATGAATAGAAAGTTGATTACTCTTTTTTCGTAAATCAAGAAAGTGCTCAAATACTGGCCAGGGAGCAAGTGAAAGCATTATTGAGTTGTACTTTCATCACCTCATATCAATATGAAAGTACGGCTAAATAATGCTTATATATATATATATATATATATATATATATATATATATATATATATATATATATATATATATATATATATATATATATATACATATATATATATATATATATATATATATATATAATTTTTAGAATGATTTTAATCGATATTTTTTGCCTATATATGATTAGGAAAAGTTTCAAGTATTTGGTTTGGTTTATTTGGATATTAACCTCGTTTCGTTAATCAAACCCAAAGCTCTCCAAATAGAAGAACAATATAGATACTATTTGATCCATTGGTATGAGTATGAGAGAGTTAATACATTTCCCAAAGATATTATTCCGAAAGTGAACGTTATAGCCTGACTGGAGTTCGAACTCACTTACTAAGATGTCGCATTCCAGCGTGTTAGCCACCATGTCACAAGAACTTCCCCTCAAGCATTTGAAGAAAATACAATTGTCAGTGAAAGTAGGAAGGGAAATATAAAAGTTGTACATTTTTTTAGAGAAATTCTGTCATTTTTCTATTCAAATGATGCAATTTAGTGCATCAATTTAGTGCAGTTGTTAGGGGCACTTAGAAAATCTTGAGTCATATATTCACGCCAATCTTTTACCAATTATTATGAATTATTTAGGAATAGTGAAATATTTTTTTCAGATTATCTTTTCTACTTCCAGTCATACTCTATCCGGTATTTTTTTTTTACATTGTACGAAGAATATTCTTATTCGTCCAACTAATTTGAATGTTTTATTTGAAGATTGTATTTTTTCTGAAATATAAAACTCTTTTCAAGAATAAGATAAGAAGAGGAAAAAGAACATTTTAAATTCAAACCTGTTAAGTTACGCTTAAAAAATTAACTGATGTGATATTTTGCTTATGCTGTGCAGTTGGTCAATACACAAACACATACCCCACCATATATATATATATATATATATATATATATATATATATATATATATATATATATATATATATATATATATATATATATATATATATATATATATATATATATATATATATACATATATATATATATATATATACATATATACATATATATATATATATATATATATATATATATATACGTGTGTGTGTTTAAAGAGAGAGCAAGAGAGAGAGAAAGAGAGAGAGCAAGAAAGAGAGAGAGATAAAGAGAGAGAGAGGGAGGGGGGAGATGTTTGCGGCCACGCGCGTGTGTGTGTTCGTACGTATGACCAATCATACAATACTAATGACGTGGTTATCGCTTAGGAAATTTCTCCTTTTATTATATAGATCACTTAGAATTTCCAAATCGACGATATTTCAATATCGTCCATAGCAGTTATGCCTTTCCTATTCGAATGTCGACATCTATTTCAGTAGAAGAGATATTTCTTCTGCGGTGTGTGAACTGGTCAAGTAATTTAAGGGACTTGCCATTAAATTATGAGTGAGCACCCTCTTGTTTAAAACACATTAAATTATTTCATCAAATTTCATGTAAAGTTTGTAAAGAAAAAACTGTCACCAGATCAAAACCGTAGGATGCAGCATCTTGGATGTAGAGCAGGGAGGAAAGCTCCACTTGATACTTGCCAAAGGGGTCCCTTAGGTCGGCAACCAAGATAAATTGGTTACGTCAGGAAACTACTGCTACTTATCTTTCCTCATGGTGTCTATTCATGAAACATTAAACCAAAAATTACCATTATATATATATATATATATATATATATATATATATATATATATATATTCTCACACACACGCACAAATATATATATATATATATATATATATATATATATATATATATATATATATATATATATATATATATATATATATACCAGGTAACAAATTCTTCAATCCATAAATTCGGTGAGTTTCAGTTTTTTCATATTCTCCCAACTGATGATTGTGCAGTCCTCATAGAGAAAAATCTGTCTGAGGATTGTGTGAGTCATATGAAACGAAAAAAATGAACTCTGTGAGTTAATACTTAGCATATTTCCAGCACTTTTCTTAGCACGTGATTCGAAAAAATAACATCCTAACTACTGAAACTACTATTTGAATAATTTTCTGGAGATGTTTAGAATGATTTTGCTTAGATTTGATTGCCCAGTTGGCTGGAGCTGTAGAATAACCGACGGCATCTCTGCTAAGGGGTAACCCCCCTAAAGAATGTCCTGCATATGATACTAAAACAATCTCATGGCGATGTTTCAGTAATGCTGGAGGTTTGGAAAATGTGGATTACCCTTCATTTTCATCACTCCCAGCTCCACTCTGGTTGGGAAAGGTAGCACCTTATAGGGTCCGACCAATCGGTCCAATAGAACTAAACTGCTTACTTATACTAAACAGAATTGCTTGAAATAGAAATTTTTCATTTTAGCTGCGTAAACTGAATTGTTTGAAAAGGTACTGTTTTAGACCTTAAAACTGGACTTACACTAACCTGA
>OY757907.1:114280042-114317542 GCA_963585895.1 Sepioteuthis lessoniana
TCCTTATACGAGGAACTATGCATTTACCCAACCCCTTCACAAAGATGAAGGAAAGCACTGAAGGTCAATTTTCAGTGATTTTGAATTCAGATTTTCCTCCTCCTATACTCCTTACTGTACCAATGCTGCCGGATCTACTATTTAAGCATAGTTGCTGGGGAAATATGAGTTCATGCCTTTCCATGAGCGAACGATGGGATCTAAACAGTCTCGTACAGAATTTAAACTCAAATTGCCGATTCTATTTCTTTTTAAAGATATCCATCAAGGCAAGCTTTAATAATGTCGGTTGGTGTTTTTTTTATGGCATATCAACCACTGTAGGTTACTTACTGCCAAATCCTCTTCATACATGTATATCGAATGTATATAATTTGGTTTCGTTTGGTTTATTGGCATACCAACCACTGCAGGTTAAGTAATGACAACTCCTCTTTATTAAGTATATGTGATTTAGTTTGGTTGAGTTTAATGTCAAATCAAGTTTTGTATATCATCAAATACCAGATTCTCTTCATATATATATTAAATACGTAGAATTTGGATGGTCGGGTTTAATGGCATATCAATCATTATTATCAAATCCACTTTATACATATATATTAAATATATATATGATTTGGTTGGGTTGGGTTTTATATCATATCTACCATTGTAGTAAATTCGATGTCAAATCCTTTTTAAAAATATATTGAATAAATGACTTGTAAACACATTTTTATTACATTTTTAAATAACTCTAAGCTCTTTTTTCTCTAAGGTTTCAAACATTTCTATCAAATAAAAATAATTGTATTCATAATTAATCATTTGTTTGCGTCTAGGGACGAGCTTACGTGTATTGCTATTGAATACGAATTACTCTATTTCCTCATCATCATCATCATCATGTCGTGCTGGTAGCAGGGATATCCCTGACCCTCTCTCGCCACTTTTCTCTATCGTTCATCGCCTCAGGCAGGTCTTCAGAACAACATCCTGTATCCTTACATAGTTGCTGAATGTATGTTCGTGCTGATCGTCCTGCTTTTGCACGGCCATGTGTCGGGGTCCATAAGCGTACATCACTTATTAGTTCGTCCCTGCTTCTCCAGCAGAGTCCCGCATGTCTGGTTCGTCTAACTTGAATAGTTTTCGTGATAGGAGGCAGGTGGCCGTAGAGTTGGTGTCTTGTGTGGTGTTGCCACAAGGACTTGTTTAAGATTGCTCGCTGCATTCTTGTGTAATTGCCGTCTAGCTTCTTCTGTAGCCGTTTTGTCAGAGTCCATGTAGTGCATCCATATAGCAGTATCAATATCACCGCTGCCTGGAAGAAACTGCATTTCATATTATCTGTTAGGTCTGATTTCCATATAATCGATAGCCTATTGATAGCTGTCCATGCTTTCGTTAACCTCGTGTCAATGTCCTTTTCGGTTGATGCGACGCTGCTTCCTAGGTAAGTGAATTTGTCTACTAGTTTAAGAGGGGTTCTGTCTAGAGTGGACATGTCCCCCGTTTGATTATAGCACATATACTCCGTTTTGTGTGCATTGACATAGAGGCCTCTGCCTGCGGCTGCTCGTTTCAAATTATGCAGTAGTGTTTCGGCTTGGTCGGGTGTATTTGCCAGTATCGCTATGTCATCGGCGTAGTCGGCCTCGGTAATTGTTTTTGCGGGATACCTTCTGCTTCTTTTCTTTATCAGCTCGAAGCTGTTCTCTCTGATTTTTTCAATCGATGTTCTAAGTACGAATTACTCTATTTAACAGTACTCGTTCGTTTGTACTTTATGAAAATGGTTCCTTGTATTGCTATATCACACTATCAGTTAAATAAAAGATCAATCATTTCTTTATACGCATTTCAAATAGGTCTAACAGTTCCATTTGACCAATATATAGGACGATATCGGGTACTACCACTCTGGGTCAGGGTTAACCTGGAAGCAATAGCAATGAAAGAGTATTCCACATCCCTCAAAGTTCGAAGACTGGACCCTCACCATCAGATTGTTTAATGTCATATCCAGGACACTCATTGTTGGTATGTTACCTCTATGTAGATATGCAGTCTGAATATTCTACAGCTAGACGAAGTAGGATGCCGTTAAAATCAATCAATCACCAATCTTTTATTACTTGAATTTGGAATTATAAAACTAAGATAAAATCTAGAGCCTTTGGATGTGGATCCTTTCTACGCCTCCTAACCTACTCCATGAATTCAACAGAGTACTTTTTCTCAATATGAACGGAAACTTTTTTTTTAAGTTAAAATGAATATGTGGAATAATAAAACATGTATTTTCCTTTCTTACTCAGTATTTATTCTGAGGTAGAAGTTACAGTACAAAGGCGAAAAAGGTGAACAAAAATAATGATGACTATGGCATCAACTACACATGGATAAAAAGTAATTTATTTATCAGTCCCTACGAAACTGCGCATTTTTATTCTTACCTTTGTCTTTTCTCTCTTTCTCTCTCTCTCTCTCTTTCTCTCTCTCTCTCTCTTTCTTTCTCTCTCTCTCTCTCTCTCTCTCTCTTTTCAAACCTACCCATATTTATCGCCACAAATAACCAAAAACATCAAGGGAAAATAATGATAAAATTTGGCAAGTCATCGCCGAGACCTTGCCAAAAAATCATTCATTGGAAAGACTGAGAAAAAAAAATCACCAGGAATAAGACGCTTATAAATGATTAAATAACTTTAAAATATTTCTCTCGTTTTGACAGTTTGTGTCAGTCAAGTCAAATAGAAAAAAAATATAATAAGGGGTAATCTGTCAAGAACTGACACTAACTGCTGGAATTGTGGATTCAAATTTGATTCAATGACAGATGAATCAGTGAAATCGCTAGAAGATTTAAGGTCAAGAAAACTGACATATACATGCATAAGGTATATATATATATATATATATATATATATATATATATATATATATATATATATATATATATATATATAGTGTAATATTGGTAAGTACTTATTTGATTATTTTGTACCCGTTTCTGTGCTTCTATCATTTACATTCTCAAAATCAGATCCCCTCTCTCTATATCCACACAGTCAAAGTCACACACTTATATATATATATATATATATATATATATATATATATATATATATATATATATTAAGAAAGTTTTAGTGAACGAGAAACAGAGACAGAAATAGACTAAGTATGATGTTTCAAAGGCATATCAACACGTCCATCAACTGAGTTTATTGTATATTTATATTAGGATTTTTGGTGTTCATGTTTCTCCATGATCCTTTATTCAAGTATGTTGTATCAAATACACTTATTTATTAAGAATAATTTGAACACAGTCCTATGGTATCTAAAACTCATAATTAAAATAAACTAATAATTATTTTTATTACTTAATAAATATTTGTTTGCCTACAGTTATACGATTTAAAGTAACTAATAATAATAACCGTAATTAAACGATCATATCTTCTAGTAACTAATTTTATTACAAATCATTTATAGTTGATTAGTATTAAGTTTATTATCTAATACAAACAATTTTTAACACATTTCTATTTGATCCATATAATGGGACGCCAACAGGTACTACCACTCCAGGTCGTTGTGGATCTGGGAGTAATATCAAAAAGAGTACACTGTACTCCCCATTTCTCGAGAAATGGAGCCTCACTAACATGTGCAGTTTAGTATAATAGCCCGTACATCCCCTTTTCGGGGTATTACTCCATATATACATCGATAGACATTGATAAAAGGATACAGTAATGTTTTTGAAGGAATGTCTTCTAAACTTGTTTTTATTATAGATTCTTTACTATTTTTATGTCTTCGTACTGGACTACGCATGCGAGGTCCATGATTTCACAGACAGTATCCAAAATGGTCTTTCAAAGTGCTTTTGATAATCATTGGTGTGCTTAGTGAAACGGTTAACGTTATAGGAAATGGAATAGACAAGATTTCAAATCCAGGGTAAAGCTATTTATATTTCCCTTCAAACTAAAGCCCCTGAAAAGTTTTGAATACATCTGTTCCCCCTCCATATATGAGTAAGACATTTAGGGTTATTTTGCTAGAAGAAAGAAAAATACCTAAATTCTAATCAGTTTTTATTCGCTTAAAAATTGACCTTGAACCATACCCTGTTTGTATCAGAGTGCTAAAGTAAAGACATATATTGGATTTTTAATTTTTTTCTCACCCTCAGAAATATATAGAATTTGAAAAGAAAAAGAAAAAAAGGAAAAAATATATAGATACTTAAAGCAGTTATTGCAAGAAATAAACAAATAAAATTAAACTGAACAAAAATACAAGTTAATTCCATAGAAGAAAATACAGTTAACTTGGTAAATAATTTATTTATCACTTTCAATTTTTCCCAAGATCTTTTGCCGTCTCAGTTTTTGATATTCAATAAGCTTTAATGAATAAGCCACAAGAAAATGTCTGGATAAAAATGAGGTACAATGTACATAAAAAGACATAAAAACTTGCCGACACTAACATCGGCATCTGGCTTCATCATTTATTTTGTTCGATTCTTCATCTCAATTTCCAACAGGAATGATATCGAGCTAAAGTGCCGCTTAAGGAGAGCTTAATGTCAAACTGATTTTCGACTAGTTTGTTCATTATATTAGAGTTAGCAATATTTTTCTAGTTTCAATTTCAAAACTTCTCCCTTAACGGTACGAGCTGCGTATGTGCAAAAATTATTAACGATATTATCCGTATTGCTAGTTCCACAAAAATCAGATATTTAAAGTAATATGCTCTAGAATTCTAAGGGGTTCACGTTTCAATGATTGTGTCGACAGATCTAAACAAAAATTGGTCTTTATCATTAAATATAAACGTGTATCTAAGTGTATTTATCTTTTCTTTCTTCTACACACACACACACACAGACACACACACACACACACACACACACACACACACACACACACACGCACAGACACACAATCATACACTCAACTGTGTCGATACATATTTTCATTCGAACGTACTTACACAGGCACTAGTTCTCTCTGGAAACTCAGTTTTGTCAAGGAATCCACGCTTTTCGAATATAGGGTTTTGTCTTGAAGCCGTGGCAAAGCGAGCAAAAGGTCGCAATCTTCTCACCAACATAAAGATACCCGTAAACTGCCAATGTCAGTGTCACTCTCCATCACCTGCGAAGCGGATATCACGTGACAGGTCATTCATCGATATCATTAAGAAGGAGCGCTTCTTTCTTTCGCTTAGTTTGAGGACTTCATTCTATTTTCCCACCATCTCTAAGTTCATTTTGGTGTCAATGGTTTGATAAGGTATAATTAAACAAATGAAATGATGATGAAACGTCATGCGATTTTGAAAGGTTATTTCGAGGGGAACAGAAAAGAAAGCGATATACTAAAACCCATGTATATATATATATATGTATATATATATATATATATATATATATATATATATATATATATAATAGAAATGTGTGGAAAGTTAGATAAATCAAACACTTAAAATCGGTTAGAGGCGCGATATTTCGTTCTTTTATTTGCTTGTTTGTTAGTTTGGGTTTATGGGATTTAAAACTTTTTAGGTTATTTAATGCCAAATCTATTTTTTACGAATAAACTGTTCTATTTCAAACAATTCAATTTAGCATGAGTACACAGTTTGATTCTCAAAAACATTTCTATTTCTTACTTCAATTTATTTAAATAGTTCTAATTCAAACAATTTAGTCTAGTATAAGTATAGTCTTTGTTTATACATGGTTAAATGTATTCCCAAAAGCTCTAGCATCATTGGAACCTCACCATCAGAGTGTTTAGTGTCATATCCGGACACTCGTTGTAGGGTCATACCCCTCTACAGAGGTGCAGTTGCGGTATTCTACTGTGCCAGCTGACTGGGCAATACACTGAGTTAAATGAAAAAAAAAGTTTTATATCAGACAATTCAGTTTAGCATTAGTACGCAGTTTAGATGTTAAAACGGTTCTATTTTGAGCAATTCAATTTAGCATAAGTACGCAGTTTAATCGTCAAAACAGTTCTTATTTAAACAATTTAGTTTTTGCATGAATATGTAGTTTAAATGCAAAAAGAGTAAACTGTAAAAAAAAAGGTTAAGTCTTATTTGGCCAGCATTCAACTGGGAGCAATAGCAATGAAGACGTACTCAGCATTCTCCAAAGGTCCAGCAATAATGGAACCTCACCATCAGATTGTTTTATGGCATATCCAGGTTACTCGATGGTAGGAGTGGGGGGTATAACCCCTCTGCAGCGATGCAGTCAATATATTATACAGCCGGTTCTTTTATTTTATTTTTAAGAACTCTCTAAAAAAAAAAAAAAAAAAAAAGAAATATCGTGCCTTTAAACCGGTTTTAAGTGTTTGATTTATCCAACTTCCCACATAATTCTTTCATATTGTCAGATTCAACACAATCTATCATTTCAATACACACATACACACACACACACACAAACACACACACACAAGTGCGCGTGCGCGTACGCCACTTCTCTCAATGGATTGTTCCACTTACCGAAGCCTCGTAACTTATAATGCTGAGTGTTACGCAAAGAAGCAAAAGGAACAATTTTGGAGTCTTTGGTATGTCTTGACCTGGTATTGAACCCCAGATTATTGGCGAATACTCTATATTGTCAATGGGCCGATATATATATATATATATATAATTTAAGGCAGTGAATAGACTTAAAAGGGATATTCTAAACAGACGGCCCAATTCATGGCTAATTGATATATATATATATATATATATATATATATGCAGAGAAAATATCTTATCAACTACAAGAAGATTTATAAATGTATTCCATTTTAATTTTATTTCACCGCCATACTAACAGGCTTTTCAGGTGGACTTGAACAGAAATTTAATTCTTTTTAATCATTTTAAATTTTAACATCCGTGAAAAAGATTAAAAGTAAAAAAAAAAAACATTCTGTTCAAATCAATGTGAGGAGCCGGTTAATAAGCTGATGAAATAAATTTATAATGGAGTATATATATATATATATATATATATATATATATATATATATATATATATATTATGCCTATAAATATGATTATGCATATATTTGCATTATTATTATTATTATTATTATTTACTCATTAGAGTTTTTCACAACAGCGTTAGCTAATGGACTTTCACTGGAGTTTGAGTGACAGCAAGTCTCCTCAAGTCTCCAGGACACTTCTCAGTATTCTGGCCATTCTCAATAATGCAGTAGTTTGGATAGTCTCCACTCGTCCGCCAACATCCAAGTCCTCTAGTCCCTTTAGTTACTGTAGCAAAAGCAACAATCACAATTGGTATAATTGTCACCTGCATGTTCCATGGTTTTTTCAATTCCATAACAAGGTCGAGGTATGTATCCTTCTTTTCATATTATTTCAGTTTTATTCTGTGATGAGCCAGGACAGCAAAGTCGAATATTTTGCAAGTTCTCTTCTTTTTGTTGATTATTATTAGGCCTGGTCTTCTGTGATCCGTGTGTATGTCAAAGTCCCACAGGAGTTTATGTGTGTCATTTTCTAGGACTGGTGCTGGTTTGTGCATATGCCGTTTGTTTGTATGGTCAAATTTTAATTTCTTGCACATCTCCCAGTGGATCACCTTGCCGACCCATTCATGTCTAGTCTTATATTCCTTCTGAGCTAATTTTCTGCATTCGCTTATTATGTGATTGAGTGTTCCAGCTCTGTCACCGCATAGTCTACATTTGCTATTTTCTTGTGTCTTATCTATTCTCGCTTTGATATGATTGGTTCTTAATGGCGTTGTTTATTATTATTATTATTATTATTATTATTATTATTATTATTATTATTATTATTCATTAGAGTTTTTCACATCAGCGCAAAGTGATGTTCTTTCACTGGAGTTTGAGTGACAGCAAGTCTCCTCAACTCTCCAGGACTCTTCTCATTATTCTGACCGTTTTCAATAATGCTATTGTTTGAATGGTCTCCACTCGGCCGCCAACTTCCAAATCTTCCAGGCCCTTCAATAATCCTTTCGTTGCCGTGCAAAAAGGACCAGTCACAATTGGTATAATTTTCACCTTCATATTCCATAGAGTTTTCAATTCCCTAGCAAGTTCGAGGTACTTATCTCTCTTTTCACATTCTTTCAGTTTAATTCTGTGGTCAGCCGGGACAGCAAAGTCGACAATTTTATTTATTCGTTGTGATTTTTTCACTTCAGCGTAAGCCGAATTTTTTTCACAGAAATTTGAGTGACAGCAAATCTCCTTCGGTCTTCAGGACTCTTCTAAGTATTCTGGCCGATCTCAATCATGATTTAGTTTGGATGGTCTTCACTCGTCCTCTTATTTCCAAGTCCTTCAGTCCTTATGCCTTTTCATTGGTGACTGTAGCAACAACACCAATTACAATTGGTATCACCGTCACTTTCATGTTTCACCTTTTTTTCAGTTCCCTTACAAATTCCAGGTACTTATCACTCTTTTCGCTCATTTAAGTTTATCCTATGGTCCAGCAGAAAGGCAAAGTCTGCTATTCGGCAGGTTTACTTTTCTTTTTGTTGATAATCACAAGGTCTGGTCGTCTAGCCGAGATAAAGTGATATGTTTGTATCTCAAAATCCCATTGAAGTTTTTGCGCATTATCATTAGATTACCCCTTGCCAGTTTTTCACATCAGTACAAGTTGATGGTCTTTCAATGGAGTTTGAGTGACTGAAAGTTTCGGGGGTGTCCTCGTGGTGTAATGGTTAAAGCGATGGACTGGGGAATCGTAGTAAGCGAGTTCGTACTCCAGTCGCGCTATTACGTTCACTTTCGGGCAAATACCCTTGGGAAAGGTATGAACCCCTTATCCTCCCAGCTATGGGTTAAATAGTACCACTACTGTTCTTCTAGGAGAATAGATTTGGCATTAAATAACCAACAAAGGCTGATATGCCATTCAACAAAGAAACCAAACTAAACCAAACCAAACCAAACCAAACTGAAAGTTTCTAAAATTCTCCAGGGTTCTTCTCAGTATTCTGAACGATTTTAATAATTCTGTAGTCTGGATAATCTTCGCTCGTCCACTGATATCTAAATCTTCCAAACCCTTACCGAGCGTTTGGGGTTTGTTCCAATCGTATTACGTATAACAGGTATCATTGTCATTTTCATATTTCAAAGTTGTTTTGTTCTCTTGCAAGATGAAAGTACACATCTCACAATTCGCTTTCGTTGATTTTCATTCTCTGGTCCGCGGGGACGGCAAAGTCTACTGCTTAGCAAGTTCTCTTCTCTTTTTTTTTTTTTGTTTTGTTTTACTATTACCAGATCTGGTCACTTGGCTGGGATTAGTTTTTTATTATTATTCACTCGTTTAGAGTTTTTCACATCAGTGTTAGCAGGTGGTTTTTCACTGGAGAGACAGCAAGTTTCCTCAAGTCTCTAGGGCTCATCTCAGTATTCTGGCCGTCCTCAGCAACGCTGTCGTTTGGATAGTCTCCACCCGTCCGCCAATTTCCAAGTCCTCCAGGCCCTTTAATAATCCTTTAGTTACTGTGCCTAACGTACCAATCACAATTGGCACAATCGTTACTTTCATGTTCAACAGCTTTTTTATTTCTCTAGCAAGGTCGAGGTACTTATCCTTCTTTTCCCTTTCCTTCAGATTTATTCTGTGGTCAGCCGGGACAGCAAAGTCGACAATTTTGCTGATTCTCGTTTTTTTGTTGATTATGATGAGGTCTGGTCTTGTGGCCGGGAATAAGTGATCTGTTTGTATGTTAAAGTCCCATGGGAGTTTATGTGAGTCATTTTCTAGGACAGGTGCCGGGTTGTGCATATACTATTTGTTGGTATGGTCGAATTGAATTATTATTATTATTATTATTATTATTATTATTATTATTATTATTATTTCATTTTTACTATGAAATATGTTAACTGACTGTATGAATGTATCATAACGTGTGTTAAGGGCTTTTAATGTTTTGCCGGATTCTTTTTTCAACTTTTTCGAGATCCTAATAAACACGGTCAGGAACATCATTTTGTATATGGGAATTTGATTTCTCTCAGAGGAATCGAATGCTGGCGATACACAAAATGAAAAACAGAAGCAAATAAATGAATTGTAATATCGAGACGCTTCATTAATACACCAAGCTCAGAGTTCGGGAAGCTGCAACAGTCAGTCAGAAGGAAATGTTGGAAATATCACAAAGTAACACCTCAGAGAAGCAAAGCAAATATTAGAAAATAAACTTAATAATGAGAACAAAACAAAAACTAAGTGTTATGCAGAATGTGATATAAGGGAATCTTCCGAAATTAGACATTTAAAGAACTGAGTAATTCTCATTATAAAGGACATTAAGGACAGTTCAAGAAGCCTGAAACCAGAGATAGCAAGCTGATTGACTCTGAGTGAAAAGAGACAGAAGAATGAAGATTTGTTAATATTTAGAAGACAGAAGGATCCGTTTGCAAAGGGCTTGAGGACTACAGAAATTAGAATGATGAATGTTTAATTATAAAAGATAAAATTTGCAATAGAGCTGACAGGAGGACGAATAGAAATCAGAAAGTTAGAACAGGAAAGACGTTTTCAAGAACATCAAATCAGTGGTGGTTTGAAGAGCGATCAATAATATATGCAAATGGAGTGACGTGAAATAGGTTGGGAGAGGAACATTTGAATAGAATAACTAAATCCTTAAAGGCACGTTCTGTTATATTTGCTGAATATATCCTTAACTGCATACACAGTCGTATATATATATATATATATAGTGCATTTTCACGCACATACACACACGCGTGAACACATACACTTATATATATATATATATATATATATAAGTGTATGTGTGCACGCGTGTGTGTATGTGCGTGAAAATGCACTATATATATATATATATATATATATATATGCAAAATTTTATACAACAGATATTAATATCAGCGATCTACTTACGAAATGAAAATTTCTGGTTCAATTTTAGAATGAACGATGCTTCCAATCACACACACACACACACACACACACACACATACACACACATATATATATATATATATATATATATATATATTATTTCCCTGCATTCATAAATAGTATTACACATTGGTTATTGAGTATATGTAAATAAGCTAAGATAGCGTAGATACTTAGTGAACTGAACTTCCTCTAGCACAGAAGAATCTGCAATTAGGCTATCATGTATACATACATATATAAATATCTATGTGTGGATGTTCTCTTTAGGCATTGTTATCATTCCAGGAAATGAACTCGGTGACTCGAATTCAAATCTTTGACGATGTTGTACGCATTTCACATAGCACTTATATATTTTGAAAAAGTATATATCCAACTATTCTTCATTTTGCTATGAGTAAATATAAGTGCCGATTGCACTTTTGAACTCTTTCAAGGAACTAGTCTAGGAGAAGGAAAACTATGAATTAAAACCAGTTAAAAACCGCTTAAATATTGACTTTGTGTCTAATCCTACTTGTGCAGTGTTATTGGGGAACATGTTTGTCCGTTTGTGTGTGGGTATGTGCATCTGTGTTCGTACATGTATACGTGTTTTTCTGTAGTCATTAACGTCGTAGGAAAAGCAGGACAAGGATTTCAACAATATTTTTAATAGGTTAACGTTTTTGTCTATGAAATGTGCCACATTTTCCAATTCATCATTTTTATACCTATAATCTATTGTCTTTCTCATACTTTACTAATCCTTCCTGTTCTGTCATCTAGAATTCACTTCTAGACATTACATATGGCTCTACCAGTTAATTTGTTTCCTTCATTTACTATATTTCTTAGGGAATTTAAGAAACTAACTGCCCTATCAGATTTGGTCATGGAATACGTCGACTGCGTTCCTGCCAAGGAGTGAGACACCATCAACTAGGCTATGTATTGGCCGTATGCGTCGACTCAAAATGCTTGCGAACGGTACCCTAGTGGCTAATCAGTATTTAACCAGGCAACCAAAGTGGTCAGGTGACTTGCACTTTGTCCTAACTGGGTTAGATGCATGGTCGAAAGGGCTCGACCCGATCAATTGGTTGGGTTGTTCTAGGTCTAGCATCTATATTATTCTCCTGACCGCATTACTCAAATTGCTCTCGTGGCAAACAGGTACGCAACCCTATTTTATCTTAAAGGAGCTAAAAGGCAGAGGTTGAGGCTAAATTTCAACGAGATGGCAATACTTGAAACACTATGACAGTATGCAAACGAATAATTAATATAAAATAAAAATGTTACTATTTGGTAGTAATTCGGGAAAATATTTGTCTGTGCTCCAATATTTTGACAGTATCATTACCTGATTACAACTAAATGATAATTATTGAATTAAATATGAATACTAGATAAATAGAAATCCTTATTTAAAATAGCGAGACTTGAAACAATTTGACTATGTTTAAAGAAACGCGTTCAGGTTCATTTAAAAATAATATCGCCTACAAACAACTCCTTTACAAATTATACACACACACACACACAAACACACACACACACACACACACACACACACACATATATATATATATATATATATATATATATATATAGGATAAGGAAATGAATCATCCACAATGGTTGAAATTAAAGTAAAAAAACAACCTATCACAACTGAGATACTACTTTCAGCTAAGAAACATTTCTACGGTAATACTTCCTCGATTAATTGATGCGTGGAAAGCGATAAAGTTATAATTAAACTCTTTTTTGTTCAACTTGATCTGGACTTAATTTGCTGGAGTAAAAGATGAGATTAAGAGATGACGAAGTTTTCACGGGAAAGGAAACAGTCAAACACGTGGTAAAAGAAAAATACCATTCATTTAATTACTCCTTTTCAACATCCTCCCGTTCCTCTGTAAAAAACAGGCAGGTGCAAAGTGATATCTTTTCTGTCAATAAAGGAATGGATAGAACGTTGCGGTTTTGGTAGCCCCAATATTTGAGTTGTCCTTTGTCTTATACCGGTTAAATACAGACTAACAGAATCCTTTTAAGAAATCCCCGACTATTCCTTATGACCATTGCTTGTAGCCGCCAAAAGAGATCCTCTACTTGACCCTTTGCCGTCGATCACGCAGCCGGGCAACAGATTTACTTGAGGTTGGAGGTATTCACAACATTTGAGTATTTTAATATCTTTGGGTATTTAATAACAAAATATCTGCTTTATATTTCACGTAAGTTTTGCGTTTCTCATAAATTCTGTATATCGCGCTAGCCAAATCAACGTCTTGTAACTTTTTTCTTTATTGTTTAATAGTTTTTTATAAGATTTTCGCAGTACTGTTAAGAAAAGGATATCTTTGCTTTTACTAGTGTGATGTTCTCGCAAATCAAAACGGAGTATCGATCAGTTGGATGGTTGTCTGGTTAGTTGTAGGTAGAAAGTAGTTCACTGTTCGTGTTTGGTAAGATAGATAAGAGCGAAACCCTGCCGCAGGGTTTATTGTTTGAATTACCTTTGTACCAGTCTCTATATTACCGTTCTTTTGAAATCTCGTCGCGTTTAAAGATGGCGCCCGTAGCCAGTTTTGCACACAAAGAAGAGGAAAGGGCAGGAAAAGATATAGAGGAGGAGACGCTGTGGATTCATAAATACGACGATAAAAGAGAAAATGAAGGAATATTTAACAGAAGGAAATGGAAGAAAGATAGTAAAGGCATAAAAGGAATGTAAATAATGAGAAAAGTAGTATTATTTAATAGGGAAGAGAAAAAATCGAGACAAAGATTTATTACAAGAGGGAAATGGAAGAAGTGATGGAGAATTTTAAAGAAGTTCAAGGAGTAAATGATATTGAAATGTTGGAATATGATAAGGAAACTGGAGGATAAATAGAAATGAAAATGAAAGTGAAAGTAAGAAATGAGATGAAGGAAAACCAATTTAGAAAAGAGAAAAAAGGAAAAGTTTAAAAAATGTTTCCGATATACGCATAGGACAAATGATGTGGAAGAGACAGAGATAGTAAATAGAAATAGAATCAAGAAAGGACCGGATGAATGCATAGATCGTTCTTGAAAGGAAAAGAAAAAGATCGAGACAAAGAAAAAAGAGGAAAAAAACTAAGAATTCAGGATATAGTGATTGAGAGAGAGAGAGAGAGAGAGAGAGAGAGAGAGAGAGAGAGAGAGAGAGAGAGAGAGAATGTAAAAAAGAAAAGATGCAAGCAGTGATGAGAAAGCATGTTTAAAATGTAAGAAATAAAAATAGAAATTTAAAAGAAAAATCTAAGGAGAAAAAGTGAAAGAAAATTATCCACTGAATGGTTTTATAGAAATTGAAAGACAAAGAAAAGAAATAATTAAAAGGCAAAGCCAGAGAAAAAATAATTCCAGAACATTTTAAACAAATAAGAAAGTAAAATATAAAATAAAATGTTCAAGAATTTGATAAAAAAGAAAGACAAAAAAGCGAAAGAGAGAATGAATAAAAGATAAAAAAAGGCAAAAAAAAGTAAAAAAGAAAATTAAAAATGTTTTAAAATTGGATCTAAAATGCAGAGAAAGAAAGAAAGAAAGAAAGAAAGAAAGAAAGAATGAATGAATAAAAGATAAAAAGGCGATAGATAGAAAGACAAAAAAGACGAAAGAAAGTAATAAAAATTAGAAGTGTTCGAAAATTGGATCTAAAACAGAAAGAAAGAAAGAAAGAAAGAAAGAAAGAAAGAGGGTGAAAGAAAATAAAAAAATTAATAAAAACTTCAAGGATTTGTTCTACAAAAAAAAGAAAGAAAGCAGAAAAAAATGAGCATGATACACAGATAGAAAAAAAACTAGGGAAGGAAAGTAGAATGGAAGAGGATAGAAATAAATAAATCTAAAGAAAATAACCAAAAATAAGACAAAAGGGGAAGAAAATAAGGAAAAAGTAGAGGAACCACTTCTGAAAAGAAAGAACTAAACGGCATGATAAAAAGTGAAGAATACAAACCCTAAAGAAAATTTCAAAAAGCAGAAACTGATAAATAGATTAAAAAAAGAAAAGGAAGAAACTTTGAATCAAAAGACGAAAGGAAACATAGATATATGGGTAAATTAGAAATAAAAGGAAAAGTAAACGAAATAAGTATATGAAAAAAGAGTGAGGTAATGAGAGAGAGAGGAAGAGAGAGAGAGAGAGAGAGAAAGAGAGAGAGAGAGAGAGAGAGAGAGAGAAGTGACGTGGTGGTACAGCACTGAAAATGCCCCCAAAATCAAAACGGAAATGTTATCACACCTGATAATGATCTATCACCTGGGCTTTTTCATGCTATAACTTCAAACATGGAAGAGAGAAAAATCGATAGAAAGTAAAAACTACTACACAGAGAAATAATATCGGCCATTTCCATTATTATGGTTGTTTCTATGACGACTAATGCTTTCACTATTATTGTGATTAGGATTGATAATTTACTTTGGAAAGCTTGCTTGAGACCAAATATGGAGTTGGGAAGACAATGTTGCACCAAACTCCTTGGTTGGAAGAGACTTCTTGGCTTGAAACTAGCATCAAATATAAAGAATTATCATAGTTTGAAGACCTTATCACGAACCCCTGTCGGAAATCCGCAATTATCCGTTCCATCAAACAGGAATCATACGGCATGAGCAACAGTAAAAAACAATGGCAACAACAACCATTACCAATACTGATGGTCCAATCAGTTGAGGCTGGAGATTACACTAACTGCTTCCCTGCAGAGAGGTAAACCCCCACCCAACGAGTATTCTGGATATTGTTGGGTGTCACCTACCTTTTCGGTATAATGAGCCAGTCCAATCTGCTATATATGTAGCAGTAGCTAATAAGACCAGCAAGCCTAAGCCTAAGCCTGAGTCTGAACTGGCCTGAGCAAGTAAGAATCAAGACTGGAAAGTGAATAGCCGCTCCTTATTACGGAAGCCGATAACTATTACTGAACTATATTCTTATTCTAGCCACTGATCCTATGTTCTAATTACTAACAGCCTCTCTCTTGTAAATACTTGTTTCTGTAAATATAATTCTTTTTCCTCGCATCTCGTGGTTTGTCTCTTTATTACTACTACCTGCGTTCATTAACCAGAACGCAACAGATATGACCCTAAAAGATCTGATGATGAGGTTTTAGTAAGGCTGGAGCTTTGGGGAATGTGGAGTACTTTTTCATTGCTATCGCTTCAATGTCAACTCTGGACCGGAGTAGTAGCACCTGATAGGGTCCTATATATGGGTTAAAAAAAAAAGTAAACTGTGTACTTATGCTAAACTGAATTGCTTGAAATAGACCTGTCTTTCACATTTCAACTCCAAACTTACGCTAAACCGAATTGTTAGGAATGGAACTGTTTTGTGTGGTAAACTAAGTTGTTTGAATAAGAACTGTTTGATTAAACTAAATAGCTTGAAATAGAAATGATTTTGACAATTAAACTGCATAATTATGCTAAGCTAAAGTGTTTGAAATAGAACTGTTTATTTGCATAAAAAGGGTTTTGACATTAAATTATCAACAAAGGTTTATATGCCATAAAACCCAAACAAACAAACAAAAAAACAAACAAGCAAACAAACAAACCAATACTGCTATGTTTCACGCTTTTAGCATAATGGTTATCACCATAAGAAACTCAGCGACTCGACTTCAAATCCTATACGAAGCATTTTGTATTTTACATTGCAATAATACACTTGAGAATGGCGTGAATCTAACTCTTCTCCCTTAGCAATATCAATAGGCAGGACAGATGGGGCTATTTAACCTTGGTCATGCAACCAGCAGAGAAGAAAGAAAAATCTTAATTTAAAACCATTTGTACTGGCCGCGTGTCATGTCCTCCTCAGGCTGAGGGCTTGGATATATATATATATATATATATATATATATATATATATATATATATATATATATATATATATATGTCAACTACAACTACTGATAAATAATTTTCTATGATTGCTGATAGCAATTTATCTGTATCAACACTCTTCTAATTAACTCTCTTTTCCTGCTAGATTTGGCTTGCCTCGTTTAAAATGACAGAAAGGAATATATAGACTAAAATACGTTAAATCAGAATCCTGTTACACACTAAAATATGATTTTATCAAGCATTTTAACAAGCGAACTGATTACGAAATTAACATTTGGCACAGGACCTGATTTTATTTCAGCCAACTTCTCTCAAAAGCGCTTTCACACTTTTGACGAATGACAACAGCAGGTTTAAATTGTAACAAGTAGTTGCTTTGTTTATCAATTCCCGAAAAGAAAGAAATTCCGTAATAAGTATTTGATACTCACCAAAAAGTAAGCGATCTGACAGATGCTACTCTAACCATTATCATTCCACAGAGTAACTTTACACAATGGGATGTTCATTTTTAAATGAAAGTTTTCGCCTGAATTATTTTATTTTGCAAAAAAAAAAAATCGTATTAGGGTCATCAAGAAAGAATATGCACCTAACCATGTTTAAGGCAAACATGAATGCATAGATTCCCATGACCAGCGATAGTGATGCAGTTAAAATGGTGGAATGCAGTGAGTCTTTGATTTGATTTTAGACTTATTAGAAAGTATTGCTAAACTTTTACTGTATATTTGCATATCTTTTTTTTAAATTATTTTTAATAGTATTACTATATAATCGTCGAATGTCAAAAAATTCCACTAGTAAAAAATGTGAGGACACTGATAAATATCTAGTTTTAATTATGGAATTAAGATATGATAATTATTCCGATGATTACTGGAATTTCTGTTATTTTCCTGAAACTCTTAGACAAGACCTGGAATTCAAGAAAATCTGAAGAAATGAAAAAAATGCAAAGTAGAATATAAAAAGAATGGTATCATTGCTGTGAATAATCTTTACTCTTTTTATGTAGTGTTTGTATCCTCGAATAGCTGCATCGGTGCTATCTTCTTTGTTGGTGACTCCTCTTTCACCTTCTTTTTTTGACACAAATAGTCTATGTCATCTCTCTGGTGTAAGACCTTGTGCATCGTCATTAAATTTTTTGTCCTCTGGTCCAATTGTTCTTCACGTGTCTATTTCAAGTATCTTGCAAGGGAGACCAGCAAGGTGTTTATCCCTTTGATTTGATTCTTGCTGCAGAGTTTGGTTTCGAGAAGTTTTCTCGTTCGTCTGAGATACTCTTTTCAACTACTTATTTAATCTTCCGTTGTTTGATGGTCTCCACTTATAATATTCCCAACTAAGTTTCCTTTTCTCCGAGCATTCTGATTTTTTCTTGATTTTTTCTTGATTTTTTTTCCATTTCTCATTATTAACACGGCTTATTTTTCAGTGCTAAATTCCATTCATATACAGTGGCCGTCATAATGTTCGGAACGGCATAGTTTCGTCAGAAAAAGTAGGTATAATTTTTTTTTATCTAAGTTATTTTAGATTCTATAATTTTCACAGACAATAAATACGATATTAATTGTTATTCTGTTAAATTCTGGTGTTATTTGAGATGATAATAAAAAAGTATTGAATGATTTAATGATTTACTGCAAAACCAAGGGCGGTCAAAATGATCAGAAGAGATTGAAACACAATAGTCAAATATTACAGAAAATACAGAAATTATTTAATATTCAGTATGAAGCGCTTTAGCTTCAATCACCCTCTGACATCTTCAGCTGCATGAAGAAATTAATTTATTGATATCTTGCCGAGTGATCTTATTCCATTCTTCCTGAAGGGTATTCCATAACTGCTCTATTGTTTTTGGATTTCTGACTTTAGAACGTTCTCCTTGAGTATTCCACATATTCTCAATAGGATTAAGATCTGGGTTTTGAGAAGGCCAATCCATAACAGTAACATTTTCTGCCTTGAGGAAGTTCATGACTATTATAGCCTAAGGGACATGCAGCATTGTCCTGCATGAATATGGAAGGGTGCTTAGTTGAATTTCTCAGCACAGGCAAGACATGATCTTTTACAAGTTGTTTATAAACTCCTGTATATTCTTATTTTGACTGTATATTCTTATTGTTTGTATTAAAGTTTAAAATTATTTTTAGGTTTTTTTTGTTTACAGCTTGATGTCGTCCATGAACATTAACTGTTTATAATTATAATTATTTAATTTCACAGCTTTATATTCGTTTTCTTATAATACATCACCAAGTCTTCAGCCAGACCGAGGGTGATTGAAGGTAATAATTACATGTTTTATGCACCCCAATAGCGCGGGTATTTATGTTTTTAAGTAATAATGTATAATATTAAATTAGAAAGGCCGACGAAACTATATAAAAATGTGTGGGTGTGTGCGCTGGGCAGACGATCTGTTTGTCTGTTTTGGCGTGAAACCCAAACAAAGGGCTTGAGATCGAGATATCCCGCGAGACCGGAAGTGAACGAGGAAAGAAGGTCCGAGAAAGGACAAAAGGGCAATTGACGAAGGAACCCAGAGAGAGCAGTCGACAACGGAGAGCAGAAGAGACCAGTTGGCATGAGATAGCAATCTAGGGGAAGGACGGTCAGGAATGAGGGAAGACAGTCAAATATGAATGAGCATTCCTAGTGGAGTTTGTAGAAGTTTCGCGAAAATATACGCCCAAATGCACGAAAAGCTGCACAAAATCGTCACAGAAAACTCCCTTTCTTGCGATTGGAGCTGACCCAAGGTCATATTGTTCATTTGTTCATCCTTCCACCCTCAGTTGTATTTTTTTGTGGCTGTAAAGAAATGTGAAATACCCCGGCGGAAACCACTAGATGAATCACTGGCCATGAATAATATTGGTTTAAAGAAGTTGATAAGCCGGGGCTCGGCCACAAGGGGTGTATCACAAATGCACTTAGGATAATTAATTACTGTTATGTTTATTTTATTTTAATTGTTTACTATATAGAATTTTTTATAGGACTACCTCAAATAAAATTGATAATACAATGATATTAGAAATCAATCATCATCATGTTGTGCCGCTAGCACGGATATCCCTGACCCTCTCTCGCCACTTCTCCCTGTCGTGCATCGCCTCTGGCAGTTCCTCAGGGCTACATCCCGTATCCTCACATAGCTGCTAAATGTATGTTCGAGCTGGTCGTCCTGCTTTTGCCCGACGATATGTGGGGGTCCATAGGAGTACATCACTTATGAGCTCGTCCCTGCTTCTCCAGCAGTGTCAGGCATGTCTGGTTCGTCTAACTTAGATAGTTTTCGTGATGGTAGGAAGGTGGGCGTATAATTGGTGGCTTGTGGGGTGTTGCCGCCAGGACTTGTTCAATATTGCTCGTAGCATTCTTGTGCAATTGACGTCTAGCTTCTTCTCCAGCCGTTTAGTTAGCGTCCAAAATCCCAGTCTTTGTTAAAGCCAATATGCAAATTAACTATACCATTTAGTAAGAGAACTCTTATGTCTCAGTGATATATGACATAGTTTAAACGCATTGATAAGATTTTAAACGGATCAATAACATGTGTTTGTCTTTCTCCAGATTTTTAGAGCTCCTTCCTGGCATTCGAGCCAGGTGAGGGTTATTAAGATAAATCGCATGATCCTTGGGGGTCTTCCCTCAGGGAGAACCTTCTTTGCCAGGCTGAGTTCATAGCTTGATGCCTGACGTGTTGGAATGTGCGGAATGCCGCCGGGGTCAAGCAACTTTTGGAAAACTAGGCGTGAGTCTCAAAATGTGCATGGATCTCCATGATAACACAAGCTTGTGCTGTATATCGGCTTTGGGAGAAATCGGTTAAATCCCGTTAAATCCCATTAAAAATAATCTGCAAGGCGTTCAAACTAATTGGGTGTTAGTAATTTGAATCACCAGGTCCCGATGCATGGTCACCAAAGGGAATATCTGCTTTGCTTGACCGACTTCATAGCTTGGCGCCAGTGAAAACCCCAAAATGGGGAAGGCCGAAGGCACTAAGCAATTTGGATAACCATGGGTATCCCCTCGAAATTCCCGAGGACAGATTTTTGGTAGACCCTATTTACCAACCCCTCCGCTCGGGCAGGATATGACACAAAGTCAATTTTTAAGCGGAGTTTAACAGGTTTGAATTCAGAGTTTTCCTTCTCCTAGACTAGTTGCCTAACCAAGGCTGAAGAACCTAGTCTGTCCTACTATTTACCCATAGCTAGAGGGAGAATAATTGGATTCATACCTTCCCCAAGGGTATTAGTGCTATGTGAAATGCAATCAGTCTCGTCGAGGATTTGAACTCGTGTCGCCGTGTCCATTTCCTTCGAGGATAACGATTACACCACGGTAGACGAGCAATACATAACTTTATTATTGAATGATCACGTGACCTGCAACTCTCTAAGCCTTATTCAGGCTGACGGATGGTCGGAGAGAACCGATCTGATCAATCAGCTGGTCATGTCACGCTCCAACACAAAACCCATTGCATCTTAGAGATTAGAAAACAGTGGCTGAGTGTCAACCGCGTCGAAAGAAAGTGTAAATGAAAATTATTTCTTCTAATATATAAACACAAGAAGTCAATAAAAAATGTTCTTTTAATATTTCATTATACATGAAATTAATGAAGATTATTTCTACCAAGTTATTAATAAGCATGAAGTTCGTCATCATCTTGTCGTGCCATCAGCATGGATATCCCTGAGCTTCTCACACCACCCCTCCCCATCGTTCATCGCTTCCGGCAGATCCCCAGGGCTACATCTCGAATCCTTACTGAGCTGCTGCAGGTAGGTTTGGGCTGGCTGCCTTGCTTTTGCAGGGCCACGTGTAGGGGCCCATAGGAGTACATCACTTATGAACTCCTTCCTACTTTTCCAGCAGTGAACTGAATTTCTGGTCCTTCTAACTAGGATAGTTTTCGTGATGTGTGGTAGGTGGACATACAGGTGCTGCTTTGTGGGATGTTGCCTCTATGACATGTTCAATATTGCTCGCAGCATTCTTGTGTAGTTGCCGTTAAGCTTTTTCTCCATCCGTTTAGTTAGCGTCCATGTAGTGCATCCATATAGCCGTATCGACACGATCACTGCTTGTAAGAAAAATAAGAAAAAAATTGTATTTTTTTTCTTTGTAAAATCACGACTGTACACAATCTGTGTCTTCAATGTAAAGGCAATTTTACCGTAAATCCAAATTAATATTGCACCTTGTCAAAGAAGCTAACATGTTTGGTACATGAAACTCTTTTTTAAAACTTGGGTGAATTATTTACACACCCCCATACTAGTGTAGAATATTCAACGTAAGCATGAAGTTAATGAAACTTATTTCTTCGAATATATATATGTATATATATATGTGTGTGTGTGTGGTGTGTGTGTGTGTGTGTGTGTGTGTGTGTGTGTGTGGTGAATAAAGACGTTGAAGATTTTACATTAAATAGCCCACAAGTGATGATATGTCATTAAACAAAACAACAACCTTGCAAAAAATAATAAACATTTTCTAATCCCTTTTGCATCCGTCTGCTTCTGTTTTCTTTCAATTTTTCTTGACCATACAATCACACACACCTATACAAACACATAAAGACGCACGCTTGCTTGCCCAGTTGGCTGGGGCTGTAAAATACACCGACTGAACCTCTGCAGATGATTAAGACCCCCCCTATCAGTGTCCTGGATATGACACTAAACAATCTATCGGAGAGGTTCCAGTGATGCTGGAGCTTTGGGGATGGCGGAGCGCCCCTTTATTGCCATTGCTCAAGGTCCACTCTGGCCCGAATGGTAGTACCTGATAGGGCACAATCTATGGATTAAATAAAACTAACTGCATACTTATGCTAAACTGAGTTGTTTGAATTAGAACTGTATGACTAAACCGAATAGATTGAAATAGAAATGTTTTTGACAAATAAACTGTACGTACATTTAAACTACATGCTTATGCTAAACTGAATTGTTTGAAATGGAACTGTTATCGACATTGAAACTGTACTTATACAAAACGGAATTGTTTAATATAGAACTGTTTTGACATTTAAATGTATGTAAACAAGATCTATATTTATTCGAAACTGAATTAGCTGAATTAGAACTGTTTGAATAAACTGAATAACTTGAAATAGAAATGTTTTTGACAATTAAACTGTGTTCTCATGCTAAACTGAATTGTTTGACATAGAACTGATTATTTGCGTAAATATGGATTTGGCGTTAAATAGCCTACAAAGGTTGATATGCCATTAAAACCCAACCAACCAAGCAACGCACACTCGCACAGATACACATACGCACCTCCTCACTTATACATATACACACACGCGCACAAACATATATACCCATATATGCAAACACACTCACAGGATTTTCAGAATTTTCGTCAACATTTTGATTTGCAGGCAATTCCGTAAAATCATGCCCCGGATGAAGGTTTGTTTTTTATTTGGTCATATTTTTAAAAAAATATTTCTATTTGTATTTTCTATTTGTCAGGGTTTATTTAGATCGGTAATAAGATGCGTTTTTTTTTATCCTTTGTTTTGATTAATTTATTACTTTTGTCTTTTTATTTTAAATGATTTTGTTTTCCGTTGAGTTTAGATGATTCAGATAATGTGAAGTCTTTAATTTAAATTGGATCTCTATTTACTTTTACTAGAAAGTGTTCAAGGCTGCAGATCCTAAAGTCTCCTTGATAAATATTCTTCGAGATATAATTTCATTGAACGATAACCTTAAAGACACGGTAAATCTCAGGAATTCCTATGTCCACAACTTTGACTAAAGTAACTCGTCTCTAGTTCAAAATAAGAAAACTTTTTGTCACAAATAAGATCGCTAGAAAGCAATCCAATCCATGAAATTGTTAGCATGAATTTACGGCCAGATATTTACAACATTTTCTTTTTACTAATATTTTTTACTAACAATTATAACTCATGATAAAGTTATTATTAAAAAGTAATGACAATCAGTCAAGGAGACGGAAAAACTCTTTAAACCTATCAAACTCCGCTTAAACTTGACCTCGTATCATGTCCGGCTTGTGAAAATAGGGTTGATATATATATATATATATATATATATATATATATATATATATATATATATATATATATATATGTACGTGTGTGTGTGAGTGTCTATTTTGGCAGCATTTTTTCATTAAAACAATTTCTTTGAATATAACGAACTTAAATGTCTTTAGCTACTGACATTATTTATAGAACAATTTTAAAAGTAAACGCTACACACTGCAACGTCCAAGATGCTCTTCTTCTTACAAAGTAGTAATGTACATGCAAGAGTTACCCCACTTTTGTAATACACCCTCCCCTGAGGATGGCCCAAAGTCGGGCTGAAAGTACTTGGGAAATAGACAATTATGGAAAATATATCAATCAATTCTCTCCGAATGCTATAAAATCAATACAGCAATATGAAAGGATCAACAAGAAAATAGGTAGGCAGAAAATATCTACTATATTAAATGAAATTTATATATATATATATATATATATATATATATATATATATATATATATATATATATTAGTCACTTCTAATTTTATTACACGAAAGACTCAAGAAAAATTTCTTTTCATGTAAATTGTGACAGTACTCATTGAATGATAAGTTTAAAAAATATGTCTTTTCTTTTCTAAAAAAAAAAAATTTCACAGAAATTAATATATATCAATGATTATTTTTTGTGATTAACAAGTTCTTAGACCAAACGACTTAATCTAATTTTTCCTCACTATGATCTCTTCTTTCTCTACCCTTTATCTTTTTCCTACTCCCGTTATAGCTATTAATAATTCCTCCTCCTCCCCTATCTACATCGTTTTCTCTTTGTTCACTTTTCAGTATTTATCTCCATCCAACTTACATGGTCTTTGCCTTCCTTTTCCTATTTCTTTCTTTCTTTCTTTCTTTCTGTCTTTCTTTCTTTTGTTTACTTCAATGACATGAAATGACTTTACTCGATTTATCTTTACACAAAATATTATTTGTTTACACCTGTTAATAAATGTGATAATCTTAAGTTGTCTTGATTTATAAGACAACATCATTCATGTTTGACTTCTTCCTGAAACTACAGGATGTGATTTCAAATCTCATCTGAGGCTACCTATCTATTGCTGATCATTTTGCATACTTACCAGTCTTAGAACGGAAAATGGATATTTAAAAGTCTACTAAGAAAAAAGAAAATAGAAGAACTCCCCGGAAATTGAGAAAACATGAAAACATTAAAAGAATGAACAGACTGCTTTTTCAAACCTCGAAATCAATCCATTTCTCATATTCACTAACAAAATAACCGATTTTGATCCACATGCGCCATTCTTAAAAGGACATGTCGAGTAAAATATTTACCATGATTGTATAATCATAGTCTCATCAAAAAGTAACTATTTACAACAACACAAAATACCTTACTTAGAGACTGTGATATTGTTGATATTGCTGTTTTAATTATCTTTTGTCTGGATTTTTTATAATTTAAATGTATGTCCCTATGGATACTTTTACAACTAAACAAGTAGACTTCACATATATAGGGGGGTCCACGTGGTGTAATGGTTAAAGCGATGGACTGCGGAATCGCAGTAAGCGAGTTCGTATTCAAGTCACGCTGTTACGTTCACTTTCGGATAAATACCCTTGGGAAAGGTATGAACCCCCTTATCCTCCCAGCTATGGGTTAAATAGTACCACTACTGTTCTTCTAGGAGAATGGCTTTGGCATTAAACAACCTACAAAGGTTGATATGCCATAAAAAATAACCTTCACATATATGAAATAAGCATAAGAAATATTTTAAAAAATGAAAGTTAAAATTGAACGTACAGTATGGGACTTAAACACATTTTCAGGAAGCTTCAATGGCTAAGACACTTAGAGGAAGTAATTTTTTTATTATTATTGTTGTTAAAATATATAATTTTCGACAAAGAAAATTCTCTGAAATGTCAAAAACTGAGAAATTTCATAGAATTAATTTTCCTTTATTTGATATCCTAATTTCTGATTTGTCCTTTGCTAATGATTAGTAAGCAGTTGTTTTAGACTGAAAAAAGGCAACTCGTGGTATAACATGATTGTAGGCAGTCGTTTCTAATGAAACAGATTTATTTAACTAATTAGATGATTGCTGGCAACAATTATCACATGATCGTTGTCAATCACTTGTTGAACGCATGACTAGACGCTGTCAGGCTGTAATTGAGACTAATGAGATGTCCAATGAAATATTAAGGAGTCATAAATTGGCCAAACTTGTCATAAACTAAATCAATCGTAATCAACTGTCTTAATTATTGTTTTGTCTGCTGCTTATTATTTTTTGCCCACAGTTGTATGTGTTCCGAAAGAATTACCTCATGTTCAGAAAAACGAAAAAATATACAGGCAGCACAATACCACAGTTGGATATAGGTCTTCAGCTACAAAATGATAATTTTCCACAAAGTAAACAACTGTAAACATGCATTAGCTATACCACTGAATAAAAATAGCCTTCATAACGTTCTTATAAATACCTGCACCGTTCTAGATGAGTCAAGTTTTCATAATATATTTTTGTCAAGTAAATGCTGTCTGGGTAATCTATCTTTCACTGTCCCAAAGTGAGCAGATCAAGTCCCACTCGTTTCATGAGTTGACTGCTGTATTGAACGTGATTCCTACCATACATCTCGTCTTAAGAAATGGACACAACGAGCTTAGTTCAAATCCTGGGCGAAGCTGTTTGCATTTCCCCTCGGAGTGATTTCATTGCAAAGGCAAAGATTTATATCTTTTCTGTTAGATAAGGACAAATTGTGGTACTCTTTAACCTTAGAATGGCAACTGATCTAGGAAAAAAGACAACTGAGTTAAAACCAGATTTACTTTACTGAAAAATTGACCTTTTTTGGAGAAAAGATTTGGTTATTATACACATTCCCATCATCATTCATGAATTATGTGACATACAGATTAACACTGCTAACACCTTCAATTCAGTCTCCGAAAACATTGAACAAACGTGCGTGAATATCTTTTCGTAAGATATTTTTCTCATGGATTATTTCAATGGTGCTTCTCTTCTTTAATGTCATAAGAGTTTTTCCCAGACAAATGCCAAACTGCTATATATAAAAAGCCCAAAAGTCTGTCTTAAGTTTGTAAGTCTCACCCTCTACTATGATTCTTCTTTTAACACTGAAAAAAATCATATTAGGATGAATTTTGGGGGTGGTCCTCAATGATGTCTATATGGAAAAATGCTGTCATGTATCTGTAACTTTATACTATGAAACGATGTCATTGACATCGTTTTCATTTTCTGTGTATATAAAAAACATATAAGTTTTTTTTTTAATAAATGCCAAACATTTGCGCTGGTTTTTGATTACATATGTCATCAAATAAAAAAGCTCATTCACTTGTATTGGCTTTGTATGGTTTCCTTGTTTCACGGTGTATCAACTTTCGCGTATTATTTAATGCCAACTCCATCCCTATAGAAGGACAATAATTGGTCTAGTTATCCCATAGCGGAGACGAGTGTTGGATTAGCTTATATTTTATTACCCTCTCCTTAGAAATGAAGCCGTTAATGTCCTTTTGTGTGTTTCTACGGTATAGTGAAATGGGATTTTTTATAATTAAGTACTATGTTGATAACATTCATTTTCATATTTTCATTACAGAAAAGTAAAGTCCAAATTTACTCTATCAGTAGGGTTTAGAATACACAGACTGTATATCCTGCAGTTGGGTAAGACCTCAAACATAGAGAGGGGTGCCCTGGGTATAATTCAAAGTTTTATATGCTCCTAAAACTCCAGTTCTGGAAACTTGGTGATAGTGGAATTTTTTTTTTTTTTATTGACATTACTTCCAAGTGAGAGAGATAGTACCCGTTAGGGTGTCATGTATGGGTCAAATAGATCTGTTTAAAATAATTCATATTCCATAGAATATTGGATGCCCCAACACTGTAAACTATGTGTATTGAGATTCGATATGTGATGCTATGATTATTTTCTAAGCATTATTATTACTTACTTGAAACCATATAACTATTCGCAAACAAATGGGCATTATTAAATAGAACTGATTTCATGGAAACAAATAATTGTTATAATTATATAGGCATTCTTGAAACCATACACATGTGTATAAATATTTGTATTTCAAAGTAAAATGTTTAATATTATGAAACTGAGTAGAGATATAAGTTTTTTATGTACAACTAAAAGTAAGTAAAGTTGGCGACCCTAGTCGAAGGCTAGCCGAATGTTTACTTTTCAATAGTTACTATACCGAGGTGTTGGGAATGGTTCTACTCCTTTCCTAGGTAGACTCTACTTTACCCTTGATATGTACCTTATAAAGCTGAGTGTTAAGCATGGAGATATCAAGTACCATTTTTTTGAGTCTTTGGGATGACTTTACCTGGGATTGTACCCCTGTCTCATGGCCCTTTGGCAGACACTCTACCCAATAGGCCAACATGTAAATATTAGATGTAACGAAGACAATTCCCTAACCTCTTGGCATAACTGTATCCAAGAGGGGGTGAGAGGTTGAAAAATCAATCATTAGATTAATCAGCAAGGTAAGATTATCATGATTTGTTAGTGATTGTGTCATATGTCCAATCAAACCCTGTTGGTTATTCAATATCAAATCATGTTTATATATATATATATATATATATATATATATATATATATATATATATATATATATAGTTTGGGAATTTACCGTCTGTAGGTAATAATATTTTCAAACGAGCCATAACTCATTTGTTTGCAAATAGTTATATGGTTTCAAGTATTGTTATCAAACACTAATAATAATAATAATAATAATAATAATAATAATAATGAAAACTAGTAAATGACTAAAGAGTTTTATTTGACTCATAGATTTGACCAACGAAATACTACAAATCGGTGTCAGAGTGGATCTGGGTGTAATGGCAAGGAAGGGGTACTCCAAATTCCACAAAGCTCCAAGTCTGGAGCCTCACCATCAGATGTTTTAGTATCCTATTTACGATACTCATTGGTGTGTTTTTACTCCTTTGCAGAGGTTGGCGTAATTTATAGCCCCAGACGACTGGGCTGTAAGATAATAAAGAATATATGAGGAACCTCTTCAATCGAAATGACTATGTGAACGTCCGATGAGATTAGTATTTCTTTCTGTTATCTTTAAATTTTCATTGAAATTTGTGAACAGGTACCAATCAGAGTAAAGAAAATTTAAGTCCAAACAAAGATGCTAACCTTTGCTCTTTTTAGTGCAAATGAATAAAATAGGATCAAGTTTAATTAAACTTTGAAGCAATGCTAATAATACTAAGTGCTCTCCGTTGTTAGAGATTAAAGCCTCTTAAAGTCTGCATGCACTTATCGGTAATTAAGCCGATTGAATTAAGAATACTTAAGTGTAATGCTTCCACTTCTGACGCTGATAGATTATCGTATGTGAACGTTGGATTCTATGGTTAAAACATAAAAAAGAAATTAACCTTTACTAGAATGTACGAAGCAGATTCAAAGTTTTTAGTCTTATACTTTACAAATTACTACATGTGATACAATTATTTCTCACGATTGAGAGTAAGAAAGTGTGTGATAGTGTGTTATGTAATGATGTGGAATTACCAAACCAATTCCGAATGCAAAATTTCTTTACAAAAATACCTCGTGTAAAAAAGCAATAATATAATATGCTTGTTTGGATATTTTCCAGAGATTGTGATAAAATTGGGTAATTGTTTGTTGTCTTTTTTAACTTTGTATAATTAGTGATCATACCGTAACAGTATGCTTATAGACTCTTTTGAGAGATTACTCAGTCATATATGAGATATAATTCATGAAGTATAAGTTGTGTGTGTGTGTATCTAACCAACTTTTTTGTCATCGGCGTAATATGACACGATAACTGACTTTGATTTCAAAGTCTGTCTTTTTCTGGACTTATTTTCATACCAAGGTAACGATACAAACCGGCACTAATATTTATCCAGAGCTGGAATTAATGGTTATAAACCTGGTTTAGTTTGGTTACTTTTTTTAATGGCAACCAAAATTTGATTTGTTTTGGTTTGGTTTTATGGCATATTAACCATTGTAGATAATTTAATGCAAAATACTTTTTATACATATATATTAAATATATGATCTCTAAACGCATTTTGTAGATAATATTTTTAACAAGCCTGAGCTCATTTTTCTCAATTAAATGAATTCACTTATATCAATCTAACAGGAATAATTCGATTTTCTATTTATTACTTGTTTGGACACATTTAAATATTTTCGAATATTAATATCTAACACTAACAAGTCAATTAAACTTCAGTCATTTATTTACACACACTTAATTGACCAAACATCTCTATTTCAAACAATTCAGTTTTGCATGAGCAAACAAAATTTAATTGTTCCAAATGTAGATATTTATCACTAAAAAATCAATTAAACATCAGCCATTTTTTTAAAGACTGTTAAATGATTAAGCAGTTCTATTTTAAATATTTCAGTTTAGCATGAGATATTTGTTTGCACTCAGTTTAACTGTCAAAGTACACAGTTTAAACATCAAAAAGTTTTAATTGACCCAGAGAGAAAAACCTATCAGGTGTTACCACTCCGGATCAGAGTGGTCCTGAGAGCGATGGCAATAAAGAGGTACTCCGAATTTCCCCAAACTGCAGGCTTACTGAAGCCGCATCATCAGATTGTTTCGTGTCAAATAGAAGACACTGCTTGGGGGAGTCTTACCCATCTGCAGAGATGCAGTCGGTATATTCTACAATCCGAACTGACTGGACCATCTAATGCCAAAGTCATCTTTCAGAACAGTAGTGCTTCTCTTAAACTCACGTGGTTGGGATTAGGAAGTTAATATCTTTCTCAAGGTTATTAGTCCAAAAGTAAATGTATTAAGCCAATCTGAGTTCGAATTCATTTACAGCTACGTCACAGTTCAATATATTCATGTCAGCCACGACAGACTTACCACTGAAAAGATAGACGTTGGTCTTTCCAAAGAGGATTAGTAAAATCTGAACAGCCTTGAATTTAAATCGAGAATTCTCTTCTGAAGAATGATATATTTTACGAAAAGCAACTTTATCCAATTAGTGTGTAACCAGTGTATTTGAAATTGCCAACGAGTAGATTCTTTACGCCAGGTGCATTTCTTTTTTAAAAATATTGCATCACAAATGTACACGCTCTGTTTACTGTCTATACTGATTTCCAAGTAATATCAACCTCTTGTTATGAAAGCGTACATATTTGGGGGGCTTTTCATAGTATATATTTGATGATGCTATGTTACAAAAAATGTACAGGTTGAGTAAACATGACTGTTGGGTATCACCTACCTTTTCGGCAAAATGAGTCAGTCCCATCTGCTGTAGCATTAGCTTATAAGACCAGTTATCCTGATCCTGAGTCTGAACTAGTCTGAGCAAGTCATAGTCAAGTCTGGAGGTGAATAGCCGCTCTTTATAACGGAAGCCAATGACTATTGTTGAACTATATTCTTATTCTAGCCACTAATCCCATGTTCTTATTACTAACAGTCACTCTCTTGTAAATACTTGTTCCTGTAAATATAACTATTTTTCCTCGTATCTCGTGGTTTGTATTTTATTACTACTACCTGCGATCATTAACCAGAACGCAACAATGACAACAAATGCAAGTCAGAACACTAAAGTTTTACTAATCACTTATTCATCATACAGTGAGAAATATATATTGATCTTATGTCAAATTGTAACTCATATATTTCTGATCAGAGTTAGTTTGACAACTTTAAACAAAGCTGATGTTTAAATGGCGTGAATGATATTCAGAAGAATAAAAAGAAACAGTGTAGTCAACCTCATCAGAAGACAGTGGACTGTTTAATTTTGCGTTTTTGGTTTTCGAAGTTAGTTTACGGAGATAAAGACAAAATGACGACGAGCTAAGAGTAGAAAAAGCCAGACTCGTGGTCACTGAGAAATTACCACACACTTGATTATTGAAGGTTTAATCTCTTCTTTGTATCGGTCTAAAATAACAGGAAGACGTGAAGTGGTATTCTCGAGTGGAAGAAAGATCTATTGTTGTCTACCACCAATTGGAAAGGATCTTTTGATACGTCGTAATTGTATTGTTGTCTCATGCCGGTAACTCACTAACTGGCGGATCTTATCCACAATTTTCCAACTCATAGGCGTGAATGTTTCTCACAACCACCACGAGAACTTGATGATGGTAATATGCAGCCATTTTTTTTTTTTTACATTTGTGTTGTAATGATAGGTGACGTTGAAATTAACAAAAGCAAGTCAGTGAAAGAATAAAGAACAGCTTTATTTAACGAACATGTATTTTACATAGGAAGAAACATCAATCTAATAATACTACTAACACTGCTGTAAAGAATTATAACTCCCCCATTTATAACAATGGCGAGCTCATTTGAGGGTTAGCATCATTAGAACAAGCAGTAAAAGCGAAATTTACATTGCGAAAATGTGCGTAACATTTTCAGTGGAACTAAGGCACCATTGTTTTACTTTGAAATTTTTCATTTTTTAAATAATTTTGATATTAACATTGAATGGTTGGATAGTTTACAGACAAACATGACACAATTTTTTTCTGTTATATCAATTGATTTTGAAGTGAAATACTTTGTCGTGATTATTCCGTGACTATTGATAAAAAGGACGTTGTGAAAGTGAGTACTTCGGCAAATTTAATTCTAAAACTATCGTAAGTGACGAGGTAGAAGGAGCTGAAAACTCTTACCTCAACAATCATGCATTTGAAGATCCAATTGATACAAATAGGTTCTGTATGTTTGGTTGGTTTGATTTTCTTGTTTAATGGCATATCATTCTTCGTGGGTTATTCAATGCCAATATCACCCTTTTGGAAGGACAGAAGTAGAACTATCTAACACATATCTGGCATAATAAGTGGTTTCGTATCTTTACCAAAGTTGATAGTTGGAAAGTGAGCGAAATAGCGCGAGAGGAGTTGGAACTCGCTTACTTCAGTGTTTCAATCAAGCTCGCATCAAGTACGTCATGTGACTTCTCCTATATATTTGTGTTGGAGGAATATTTTCCTTGTAATTACCTAAAGCTTAATTACATTAGATGGATAATTCTTCCCAGATGGAACTTATTTCTGTTCTACCAGTTTTAAGCGTACCACAATCTTAATTTTCGAACAGAGTTTGAATGAATATAGGCAGTATAAATCCCTTTAGATTCAGTTGGTTACCTTGGGTTACTTTGTTTAATATCATCTCAATCTTGTAAGATCGTAATGGTATCATTTTTCCTATTTCTGCAACATTTGTTTCATCGTATTACATTGGGCAGTAAATAAAGCATTTGGATGGCTTGGTAAATCAGTCCGATTTTAATTGATTCCTTTTTATGAAAATTCATTGGTAAATATAGAATCCCTCTTTTGAAGTTGCCATTTTGACAAGGAAGATAAAATATCAGATAAATTATTTGAATAAAATTGTTGGGAATCAACTGAGAGACAATTATAGTTGTAAGTGTTGCTTTAACTCTTTCATAGGCTATGGATAATTACATGTGTATAGCGTCACCGATTTGTGGTCAGGAAACAGATTAGGCAACGAGGACCCTTTCTTGGACGAGAATCTTGTTTATTTTTACAAAAAGCAACTAGAGAGAAATGAGACGAGAGTTACGGTTCTCTTTTGCATCTCTTCCTTCGTCATTTGTCACTGACTCACCTATTTGCAGTCGAATGTCTGACAACTTCAGATTGAATCCTTGTCCCCTTCGCCCTTCGGGGCTCTCAATTTGTTATGTCCGACTTACTTTTGCAGGTTTTAACTGACAGCTTGTACAGCCTTTTTTCGAAATCATGCACTTAACGGAGCGAAGGAACACCGCCACGACATTTCCATTCTAAATATGAAGTTCATTTAAATATAAAAGTATTTCTTTATTGTGACATATCTTATCAGATGATCTTGGAACGCATGCTAAATATTTCAATGCAATAGGTTTTCAGAATTCTGGCAGCTTAACATCATATTGCTCCCCGTTGGAAGACGTAATTGCCCATATATCATAGGTTTTTAATATCGTTTGTTAATCTCAACAAAAATTTAATTCTCTTTATGTGAGAATTCAATCCGCAAATAATAGGCTGAAAAAAACAAAATGTTTATTCTAAATTCCCCAACGTCTTCACGTAGGTATTTACCAATCCCTCTCCACGAGAAGAAAGTGATACATGGTCAATTTTTAAATGGGGTTAACGGGTTTGAAACTAAGAGTTTTCCGTCTACAAACTGGTACCGTTCAAAGGTCAAAGATCTTAGTCTGCCTTACTATTTACACATAAATTGGCGAAAAATTGTTGGATTTATATCTTTTGCAAGAGTGCAAAGGCTATTTGAAATGTGTTTGTATTTAGATAAACCTTCTAAAGTTCATTTAAATGCCTTTTCATGAACAATTAGTCTAACTTGTTATCAATATGTAAATACGAGATGACTACGATACGTTTCAAGACTTTTTCCATATAGGCCTTTAGAATTGTCGTAGACTCTCGAAAATTCACTATGTTATTGCTATACAGGAGCAATTGGAATACACCGTACAAAAGCCTGATTGTCACAGTTGTTGAATTTCAAAAATGCAATCTGAAACTTAAGAAGAACGATATGCAATAAAATTCTGTTTTAAACTTGGAAAAAAATGCCAGAGAACCGTATGGAATGCTTCAGACTGCTTTCGACCATATTGCATGAATCGAGCATCAGTTTTTGAGTTGCATAAGAGATTCAAGGAAGGCAGGGAGTCTGTGAGGGATGATGAGAGGTGTGGGAGTAGTAAGGAAGTCAATACACCGGAGTTGATAGACCAAAGGATTAGGGTTATGGTTAGGGTTACTATGTTGAGGTTTTAAGGGAGTTCAGAAAGAGATTCCGTAAGAAGAGGCCAGCACTCTTCAAATCAGGTCAGTGGCATTTCCATTAGGACAATGCACCAGTCCACAATTCCATCCTTGTCACAGACAATTTGACCTAGATGGGCATCAAGACAGTTCATCACCCTCACTATATTCCAGACCTTGCTCCCTGTGACTTTTGGTTATTCCCTAAGCTCATAGGCTCATAGGCTGTCGTTATGAGACAATTGAGGAGATGAAAGAGGCTGTGACGAAGGTCATTGACACGCTCACACAAGAGGACTTCCATTGGGCCTTCCAGAAGTTTTTGGAATAGTCCAACAAGTGCATTGCAGCCGAAGGAGATTACTTCGAAGGGGACTAGTGTTTCAAGTGTGTACTATCAATAAAAGTTCCAATACAAAAAAGTCTGGAAACATATCGTATGCACCTCGTATATTTGAACCAAATGATAACTAATTAGTTGAAGTTATGCCATGTTAAGATGTGGACGTTTTTTTTTCATACCTAGAGGCTATGGAATAGCGTACATTTTATCATTTACATATTTATTTCTATAGAGATTAATTTCTGCACAAGGAAGTATGTATTTGGTTTCCATCTATGAGTCAAATACATCTGTTTAAACATTATTCATATTCGACAGGAGTGAGCACAAAAAATACTTAAAAGAAACAAATGCACAAAAAAGACAATTTACAAAATGGTAAAATGAACGCGATTAGAAAGATGCGCTTAACCTAACAGCTATTGTTGCAAAGATTGAAATCGGCCACCTAAGTTCAAGTCCAGGACGAAGCCGTTTATATTTCATTTTGCCCTTATGACACACATTTTCTTTCTTTAGTGATAAGTATATAGTATAGGTTAAATCATATTTACCAACCCCTCCGCTCGGGCAGGATATGATACAAGGTCAATTTTTAAACGGAGTTTAACAGGTTTGAATTCAGAGTTTTCCTTCTCCTAGACTAGTTGCCTCACCAAGGCTGAAGAACCTAGTCTGCCCCACTATTTACCCATAGATGGAAGGAGAATAATTGGATTCATACCTTTCCCAGGGGTATTAGTGCTATGTAAAATGCTATCAGTCTCGTCCAGGATTTGAAGTTGCGTTGCCGTGTCCATTTCCTATGACAATAACCATTACACCACGGGCACCTCCAATTGGATTCTTCAGCCTCGGTGAGTCAATTCATCAAAAAGAAAAAGAACAATTCAAACTAGATTTATTCCCCTTAGAAGTGAACATTGCGTTACGTCCTGCTCGTCTTGGAGAAGTGGAGAAAATACAATGAACGTGATTCCCTGAATTATAGGAATTATATAACCTTAGATAAGGTCAGGTTTCATAAGAAATAATCAATCACAACCTACATATATATATATATATATATATATATATATATAGTAATCCACAGACTGTTGTATCCCGACTGTTCAGTGTGGCTAGACACACAAGATGTTTCAAGCTGTGATCGAAACCCAACAGACTTTATGTCTGTTTGAGAACTTACCCCAAACCTGTCATCCCTCTCAGCGTAAGCGAAGGTATTTTTACGTATATATTTATTTACATAAACACTTATCAGCTACTAGATAGCTCGATTCCTAAGAAGAGCGTATGTAGTAGCCAGAAATTCCCAGTTGTTCAAAAAGCTCTCACCCTAAAACAAAATAAATTGCAAAGTCGACGCTTTTTGCTGTCACAAAAAAATCCACTGTTATAAAAAAAATAGATTTTTCTAATTCTATAAAAAAAAAAAAAGAAGGATATTATTGCCACAACAAAATTGTTTATCTCTAGCTCTTCATTCTGAGTGAGACTTAGAACCTTTTGAACAGCCCTCGAATATATATATATATATATATATATATATATATATATATATATATATATATATATGTGTGTGTGTGTGTGTGTGTGTGTGTGTGTTTGTGTGTGTGATATAAGCAAAATCAAAGAAGATAAGCATTATAATGAGAGAGTTGCTTGCCTCTCTCCAGAGGAAGTAAAAGAAAGGAAAAGAAAATCCGTTTCTTTAACCCACCTTATGACTCAAGTAGACTTTTGGGGATGGAGTTTACAACCGGAAGTTGTCGTTTAATGAACATAAAAAAAAAAGAAAATTGCATTTGTCTGGCGAAGTCAGTCGTGGCGAGGTTGAAAGATTCTCATCCTTGGAGACGGTCTGTCGACGCAGCAGTATATTAAAAAAGACTGTTATATTTAATAGCTTCAAAAGCAAGACACAGTCGCAAGGATGAATACAAATGTCTTATTGGAAGAGTGTATTATGAAGGAAGAACAAATTTAGTCGATAGGTTATGTCCAAAATGAAAACATAATGACTGTACTTTTTTCGATTATAATTGGAATTCTTTCTTTCTGAAAACACATTACTTTGTATAAGAAATGTTGCCTGGATACAACCAAAACATCGAGTCACACAGAGATTTACCACTCTCCATATCTATCGATCTTTTATTTACTGTCACTCTCTCTCTCTCTCTCTCTCTCTCTCTCTCTCTTTATATATATATATATATAGCTCATTAGGGAGTACATTGTGCATGAAGAAACTCTTGTACTAAAACA
>OY757907.1:114322542-114370042 GCA_963585895.1 Sepioteuthis lessoniana
GGCTTGTACCGGAACGGATATTTCACTGTGTTACTCTACAAATTATCTCGTCAAAGATCCAATTTAGTTATGATTTGTTGTGGTATCATCCCTATTTTCGATGCACAATGAACTCTTCCAATAAAGATATAACATTTGACTGAAACCCACTCAATGGAGTTAATAGCAAAGCTACATTGGTGAAATTTTTTTACTGTTATATACAATCTTTATTCTCCTCTCTATCTGTCTTATTTATTTTATGCCCTTTACCGAGGACATAATATGATGTTTGAGATGTATTGGACCTACAAAGTCATTCCAGAGAAAAGCTATCGTAAATGTATATATATAACACCTCTATCATAAGAAGGATGTGATATAAGGTCCCTTTTTAACTTGATTAGAGCTGGTGGGATTTCAGGATGTTCATTCTCCAAGACCAGATACATCACCAAGGCTAAAGAACACACCATGTCTAACCATTTAACAATAACTAGAGAGAGAAAGAGCAGATGGGGTTGGGTCTTTCCTAAGGGCAATAGAGTCAACACAACACAAACCGTTTCGCCCAGTGTTTAAAAAAACAATAGCATGTCACATTCGGAATCTAAAAGACAAGCTTGACCATAGCGCCTGATCACATATCTTTTAAGAGAACATGTTTGATAGGTTGGATCATTTTTTCGGACACAGGCAACGCAATATCTTTGTAGCCAGTTAGCTTTAAGTCAACTGAATAAATTGACGGAAAATCGTTTGATTTGATTTGGTTTGGTTTATTTAACAGCATATCTACTCATGATTTTATTAAAGAAGAAATTTGATAAATCTGAAAATATTTGAGAATAATCATAATCAAGTTATTTCCTAAAACACTCATACACAAAGACCCCCCATATATATATATATATATATATCTTTAAGAAAAAACCAAAGACCGGTTAATTTAGGATTATAAATTCTTTTCCATCCTGTTTTTCAGTTTCTGGTGTAAACCAAAAACACGAAGAGAAATATAACAGGACTTCTTCAGCTCCAATGGATAAATAACACAGAATAGACACGTGGGGTGGAGAGGGAGGAGGAAGAGATTAAGGAGTTACCTCCTCGTTTTATTGAATTTCCGTTTTTTTATTTACCTATTTATTTTATTTTCAAATTTCTTCCATCAGTTATAATTACGGTAATTTAACTTTTTTTATTTATTTGTTTAATTTATTTTCTTTTCATGTTAAGTTCGATAATTAACTTTTAAGAGAAATATTAATGCTTATATTAATTTCGATACCATTTATTTAGCTACCTATTCTTTTCTAGTGTGTATATTGGATACGTTTTTTTCCGGTTTCACTTTTTATTTCTATGTTTTTACATTTTTTTAGTCTATAGTCTAAATTTAGTCTTATGTCTACATCTAGCAATTAATTCACTTCTCTTATTTAATAACTTATCAGGCCATTTATGTATTAAAATATGTATTTTCTCTTCTAAGCACAAATCTACCGTCAAAACTATTTGGAGTATTTGATTTTTTCAAAATTTTTAAATTTAAACTATAGACTAAAAAAAATTTCAAAAATTACATTGAGCTCTCCACCAGGAAAATTTAAATATTCAGCTCCTGAATGATTTTCTCGTCCTAAAGGAATTACTCCCAACTCTGGTTTAACTGGCCTGAATAATACACATATATATATATATATATATATATATATATATATATATATATATATATATATATATATATTGGTCAATAATCATTTTAATTATGTGTTCCATCTCCTGTTATTAAAACCTTTCTATATTTTAACGGTTTATGATTATTGCTTGGGGTATTTATCCATCTATCCATACATACAGAAATACATACATATATACTTACATACACATATACATATATGCAGATATACACGTAGACATACATTCGTATACGCATCCATACATTCATAAATATATACATACATACGTACACATATACATACATACGTACATACACGCATACATACATATCTACATACACATATTCTGACATTCACATACATACATACATACATACATTACTGTTGGCTTTATCTGTCATTATAAGTCCGCCATATAAACATGCCTACAGATGTTTTTCAAAATCTTTTACCCCCACTCTCTCTTTGTATATATATATATATATATATATATATTGAGAGAGAGAGAGAGAGAGAGAGAGAGAGATAAAGAGAGAAATACACCCAGACAGTTGAAAGGAGAGCGAAGAGAGATGTTTTTCATAATTTTGTTTCATGTCCTGCTTCTAGTGAGGTAGAATGGAAATACAAAACGAACGAACATACAGAAGAAAAAAAGGAAGAAGCTTTTTTGAAACTCCTTTTTATCCTTCATAAATAAAGTAAGTTAAGTAAGATTCTTAAGTAAATTTGAATAATCGAAAAATATTTATACTATTCAAACATATCTACACACACACACACACATCGACACACACACATTGACACACACGTGTGAGTGTACTCCTCCACATACATATATTAATGTAAGAGCCAGAATGTTGTTGTTTTTTTGTATTTTAGATAATCTGTAGCCACGGTTTTCTTACTTTTGAAGAGAAATCGGTTATATTGTCATCTCTATGAAGATTCGAACACCCGTCCGTCTTGTTACAAATATCTCATTACGAATACTATCATATCTGTTGATTATCCGTTGTTTATTTTTACGACTCTTATTTATTTTATTCTCTTGTCTATGTCTTTCATTTAAATATTATGCACAAGTTTGCAACCGTTCTCTTTTTTTATCAACAAGTGTTAGATCACTTGAAAATTATTAGCATCCACTGAAATGAGTTTGTTTCCAAAATGGAAAAAAAAAATGAATCAATAAAAGACAAAGAAAAACCCTCGCTCCCCGAGGCGACCAATCATCCGATAGATTTATCAGCCGCAAAAATCAGACCCAATATTCGTTGACAAAATTAGCCATATATGGCCCAGAAAACTGATATAAGTCGGCTGTTTACCGTAAATATTGACTGAATAAATGTACACTTCCCAATGTAAGTGAACATGAATCTTTATTGATTTTTAAGTATATTCTCAGGTATGAACAACGACATTTATACATATTTGGCACTGTTAGCAAATGCTACTAATCATAAAGCCAAGCATAAAATACAGTTTATGTACTCTATCTAATTCTGCAAAGTTTTATGTGGTGTTATATGAATTTCCCGTCGTGTTATATAAAGTATGTAGTGTTAAATACATATTCTGTCGTATTTTACAATTTCTACAATAATTATATTATTTGATGCTTCATTTTTATAAATAAACTTAAAAATAAACGAAATTGCATAAAATAGCAGAGAAGACCATTTACTTTATGTTTTGATGACAATTTCAATAAAAAAAAAAGAATATAGATAATGCAACTAAGCACTCTGAAATATTAGATTGGTACTGAGGCTTAAAGACACCATGGGACTAGTAAAATAATAGCTATATATTAATATATGTAGCAGACAATAGCTATACATATATAAAGAATGTCGAAACATTTTCAACGAGGAATCAGTATCATATTTCAAAGACATAATTACAATTTTAATTCACTTTTAGTTTTCAATAATTTCTTGAATCCAAAATTCATTTACTCCAGAATTTTTTCAACATTTCATTTACGCAAAAATTTAATTATTCAAATCACTGAAGCATTTTACAGTCTCTTTTTAGCATTTAACAATAGTTTGTATCATTACTTTTTTGCTGGGTGATTATGTTCAGCAAAATATCAATATTATTTGAGCGAACACGACAACTCTGATATATTGACTGATATTTTGTCCTATGCGCTTCAGAATTATTTCTGCATGAGCTCAATTGGCGATAGAATGGAGAGATATTACCCTAGGAATATATTTAAGGCATTTCAATAATCAATAAACGAAATTAATATTATTATTATCATTGTTATTATTATGAGAGTTTTTCACATCAGCTTTAGCTGATAGTCTTTCACTAGAGTTTGAGTGACAGCAAGTCTCCTCCTCTCATTATTAATATTTACTCCTTGAGAGTTTTTGAAATCAGTTTTAGCTGATGGTCTTTCACTGGGGTTTGAATGACAGCAAGTCTCCTTCTCTCATTACTATTATTTACTTCTTGAACGTTTTTCACATCAGTTTTAGCGGATGGTCTTTCACTGGGGTTTGAATGACAGCAAGTCTCCTCCTTTCATTATTATTATTTACTCCTTGAGAGTTTTTCACATCAGTTTTAGCTGATGGTCTTTGACTGGAGTTCCTGTGACATCAATTCTCCTCAAGTCTCCAGGACTTTTCTCAGTATTGTGGCCGTTCTCAATAATGTTGTTATTTGATGGTCTCCAATTGTCCTCCTACCTCCAAGTCCCCCTGTCCTTTTAATAATCTTTTGGGACAGTATGAAAAGCACCAATCACGATTGGTATAATTATCACCTTCATGTTCCATAGTTTTTTTCAATTCCTTAGCAAGATCTACGTACTCATCCTTCTCTTCAGTTTCCTTCATTTTTTTCTGTGGTCAGCCGGGACAGCAAAGTCCACAATTTTGCTAGTTCTCTTTTTTTTTTGTTGTTGTTGTTGATTATTATGAGGTCTGGTCTTCTGGCCAAGATTAGGTGATCCGTTTGTTTGTCAAAGTCCCATAGAAATTTATGAGTGTTATTCTCAAGGAGAGATGCTGGGTTGTGCTTATACCATTTGTTCGTATGATCAAATTTAATTTTTTTGCACGTTTATCGGGTGGGGGTCACCTTGTCCACTCAGTCATGTCTAGTCTTATTCTCCTTCTGTGCTAATAAGCTGCACTCACTTTTTATGTAATTTATGGGTTCGTCTATGTGACCACATAACCTACATTCGCTATTTTGTTGAGTCTTATCTATTCTCGCTTTGATATGATTGGTTCTTACGGCGTTGTTTTTTGCTGCTATAAGGAGTGATTCAGTTACTATCTTAAGATTTCATTTTCTTAGGCACGTCCAGGTTTTATCGAGGGACACGTTGCTTATTAGTTGTTCAAAACGTCCATAGAGTTGTTTTCTTCCCATTTTTGTTTTCGAGTTATTGTCCTTCTGTTGGTCTTCGTGTTGTCAGTCTCGTTTCTGGTGGCTGTAATCAGTCCTCCTTCATGCTTTTCTACGCAGTCCTTGAGTCCTTGAATCGATGCGTCTACGCTGTCTTCAATGCTGGCAAGTTCTCTTCCTCCTTCTTTTCTTGATACATATACTCTGTCAACATCGTGTCTGGGATGTAATGCTTTATCCATGGACATTAGTTGTCTTGTTCTTTGGTCCCGTTGTAGTTTGGATGGTCTCTCCTCGTGCACTTATTTCCAAGTCCTCCAGTTCGTGTACCAATCGTTTGGTGGCAGTGCCAAACGGGACAATTACATTTGGTATCACCGTTACTTTCCTGTCCCACAGTGTCAGTTCTCTAACAATGTCACAGTGGCGGAGGATGATTGTTTTCTATAGTAGTATGAGTTAGAGCAATTCTTCTCAAGTCTCCAGCACTCTTCTTAGTATTCTGGCTGATCTTGATAATTCAGTAGTTTGCATGGTCTCTACTCTTCGTTTTATTTCCAAGTCCTCCAGTCTCTGTACCAATCCTTTAGTAACTGAACCGAGCCCCCAATTTACAGCTGGTATCACACTCACTTTTATGTTGCATAGTTTTTTTCTGTTCTCTAGCAAGGTCTACTCATCTCCCTTTTTGACTTCCTTTAGTTCTACCCTGTGGTAATCTGGAACGGCAAGGTTCACTATTCTTATAAATTAATACTTGGTTTGGCTTTCTAAACGGAATAGGTGATCCGTTTCTATCAAAAAATACCAAAGAATTTAATGAGTCTCATTCTCTAAGACGGATTCAGTTTTTGCATTTAACATTTCGTATGATGGTCTGTGGAGGTGCCCTTGGTGTAATGGTTTTCGTCGTTGGAACTGGACACAGCGACACGAGTTCAAATCCTGGATGAGGCTGATTGCTTTTCACATAGCACTAATATCCTTGGGAAAGGTATGAATCCAATTATTCACCCTCCAGTTATGGGTAAATAGTTGGACAGACAGCTTCTTCAGCCTTGGTGAGGCAATTTGTCTAGGAGAAGGAAAACTGAATTAAAACCTGTTAAACTCTGCTTAAAAAATTGACCTTGTATCATATCCTGCCCGAGCGGAGGGGTTGGTAAATATGGTAGTATGGTCAAATGTTAATAATCTCTTGCACAAATACCAGTGGGTCAACTTGTTCACCCTGTCGTGTCTAGTTTTCTATTCTTTTTGTGCTAGTTCACTGTATTTCATTATTAAGGGATTAAATGATTCAACTCTTTCTGCATGTAATCTACACTTGCTATTCTGTTACGTGTTATCAAATGCAGTTTTATTATAATTTGTCCTTATGACATTTTTTATGTTGCTATTCAATGTCTTCTCGTAAGCAATCTCGACAGTTTGTCGCTTGAAGTGTCCATATAGTTGTTTTCATTTTTAACTATGTTTTCTATTGTTTGCTATTTTTTTCTGTTCGTTATTATGTTGCTATGACTGTTACTGGCCGTTGCAATTAGTCACTCTTTGCTCTCTTTAATGTACTTATCAAGTCATTGCATTAATGTATCTACGCAATCTTCAATTCTGACAAAGACAAACTGTACTCTCTTCTGGCTTTGGGAATTGTTATCAATTTATTTGTCTTTTTGGTTCATTTTTCTGAACTCTTCTGATATCCGTTTAAAAGAACGGGCCCGAGTATCTTAGCAAGGGGACAGCCCAGTTATTTTTTTCCTTGTTGAGATCTTTGCTACAAAGCTTAGTTTCGAGTTGTTTTGTTTTTCGAGGGAAAGTCTCTCTCTCTCTCGCTCTCTCTCTCTCTCTCTCTCTTTTATTTCCGTTTGTTTGAATAAATGACCTTGAACGATGAACCGTGCATGATATTTGACTTATTTTGCCGGCTATAAAATTTAGTGTTTCTCTTCTTTTTAAAAAAAAAATCAAATCCAGAAAAAATTCAAAAGAAATTCATTTCCTTCATGACTAGGTTAGACTTTTCTGCACCCTCTCATATCTATTGAATTTATGCCCTACAGACCAAGATTTCTAAAAATAATACATACATGATAAATAGTCTTCTTCAACATGTCTTTTTATTTCGTTAACATTTGGGGCCTTTATAGCGTTTTTTCTCTGTTGTAGACCATTTCATTTGGTGGCGTTTATAATTTTTTTTTAAATTTTCGAAACCCTTTCATTTTGGGGCCTTTTATAGTGTTTTATCTTTGTTCTAGTTGTTTTTGTATTTTTTGGCTTTTATTGGGGCGTTCATAGTGCGTCCTCTCTGTTATCGACCCTTTCATTTTAGGGCGTTTTTGGTGTTTTCTCTCTTTTCTAGACCCCTTTCAATTTGGGGCCTTTTAGTGTTTTACTCTCTGTTCGAGACCTTTTCATTTTAGGGCCTTATAGTGTTTTTTCTCTGTTCTAAATGTTTTTATTTTTGGGACTTTATTTTTTTTCTCTCAGTTCAATACCCTTTCATTTTTAGGCATTGATAGTGTTTTTCTCTGTTCTAGAACCTTTCATTTTGGGGGCTTTATCGAGTTTTCTCTCTCTTCTAGACCCTTTCAATTTGGGGCCTTTAGTGTGTTTTCTCTCTGTTCAAGACACTTTCATTTTGGGGCCTTTATAGCGTTTTATCTCTGTTCTCGACCCTTTCATTTTGGGGACTTTATCGTGTTTTCTCTCTTTTCTAGACCCTTTTAATTTGAGGCCATTATTTTGTTTTCTTTCTGTTCAAGACCCTTTCATTTTGGGGCGTTTATCATATTTTCTCTCTGTTCTAGATGTTTTTTGGGGGGGCCTTTATTGTTTTTTTCTCTGCTCTAGACACTTTCAGTTTGGGGCCTCTATAGTGTTTTTACTCTCTATTCGAGAACCTTTCCTTTTGAGGCCTTTATAGTGTCTTCTCTCTGTTCTAGATTTTTATTTTTTATTTTTAAGCCATTATTGTTTTTCTCTCTGTTCAAAACTTTTTCTTTTTGAGGCCTTCTTACTGTTTTTTCTCTGTTTTAGACTCTCTCATTTTGAGTACTTTATTGTGTTTTATCTCTGTTAAAGACACTTTTATTTTGGGGCTCTTATAGTATTTTATATCTGCTCTCAACCCTTTCATTTTGGGGGGTTTATAGTGTTTTCTCTATGTTTAAAGCCCTTTCATTTTGTGGGCTTTATCGTGTTTTCTCTCTCTTCTAGAACCTATCAATTTGGGACCTTTATAGACACTTTCAGTTTGGGGACTCTATCGTGTTTTTACGCTCTTTTCGAGACCCTTTGATTTTGGGGCCTTTATAGTGTTTTCTCTCTGTTTTAGATGTTTTTATTTTTGGGCCTTTATTGTTTTCTCTCTGTTTTAGATGTTTTTATTTTTGGGCCTTTATTGTTTTTTCTCTCTCTGTTCAAGACCCTTTGATTTTGAGGCCTTGATAGTGTTTTTCTCTGTTCTAGACCTTTTCAGTTTGGGGCCTTTATTGTGTTTTCTCTTTTTCCGAGACACTTATATTTTTGGGCCTTTATATTGTTTTATCTCTGTTTTCGACCCTTTCATTTTGGGGTATTGATAGTGTTTTTTCTCTGTTCTATACCCTTTCATTTTGGGGCCTTTTAGTGTTTTCTTTCTGTTCTAGATACTTTTGTTTTGGGGAGTTTATAGTGTTTTTTCCTCTGTTCAAGACCCTTTCAGTTTGGGGCCTCTATAGCGTTTTTACTCTCTGTTCGGGACCCTTTAATTTGGGGGACGTTATCGTGTTTTTTCTCTGTTCTAGAATGGTTTTGTTTTTGGGCTTTTATTGTTTTTTTCTCTCTGTTCAAGACCCTTTCACTTTGATGCCTTGATAGTGTTTTTACTCTGTTCTGGACACTTTCATTTTGGGGTCTTTTAGTGTTTTTTTTTCTCGTCTAGACCCTTTCAAATTGGGGCTTGATTGTGTTTTCTCTCTGTTTTAGACTATTTCATTTTGGGGCGCTTTTAGTGTTTTCTTTATGTTCTAGACTCTTTCCTTTTGGGGCCTTTATTGTGCTTTTTCTCTGTTGTAGACCCTTTCATTTCGGGGCATTTATAGTGTTTTCTCTCTTTTCAAGACCCTTTTATTTTGGGGTGTTTATAGTGTCTTCTCTCTGTTCAAGACCCTTTCATTTTGGAGTATTTATAGTGTTTTCTCTCTGTTTTAGACCATTTTATTTTTGGTGCCTTGATAGTGTTTTCTTTAGTTTCTAGACCCTGGGTCTCTATAATGTTTTTACTCTCTGTTCTAGACCCTTTCAGTTTTTGGCGTTTATATTTTTTTCTCTCTGTTCTAGACCCTTTAATTTTGGGGCATTGATAGTGTTTGACTCTCTGTTTTAGACTCTTTTATTTGGCGGGGCTCATCTTTATTTTTTTTTTCTTAAATTATTGTATTGGCTTTATTCTTTGCACGTTGAATTTATTCATAAGACTCAACGAATTTCTTTATTTGAGGTTCTTTTTTTTATTTTTACCAGTCCCAAATTTACATCTGGTGAAATTGTTTTTTTTTTTTTTTTTCTAATATCATTTGCTCCAATAATTATGGCCTGCGTGTCTAGCTTGTTAACCTTTGCTCTATATCACTCTTTTATTATTTCATCGTTCTTTTGAAGGTTTTCCTTGCAAATCGTTCGTTTACATATTTTTCTTTTATTCTTTAGTCTCTATTGATCTTGTATAAGATCTTTGTTCCTTGTTTTATTTCTGTTTGATTTTTCTCATACTTCATTTCGTTTAGGTGGCTAAAAGTTTATGAGACAACCAAGAAGGGAATTATATTTTTCTTTTCTTTTCTATTTTCTGTGTATTGAATTTGCGATAGATGGAAAAAATAAACTTCAAAAACGGCATTCTGGTAATAAATAAAAGATAGATATCATGGTTCAAAGCAATTCACCTCTTGGTCTGGCCAGGAACCTATTGGTACTTAATCTTTAAGATTTTTCTTTTATCTTTACTTTAAATGTTTTTGTTCATTGCTTGACTTCCCAGTTTTGACGAGGTTTTCATTCTTTATATTTTTATGCTTTTCTTACATCAACCTTTAATATCAAGTTTTGAATTTCAATTTTTTTATTGAACCCGTATGCAGATATCTTCAGCAATCATTAAGCTCTAATTCAATAATATCTTATTTACAAAATTTGGGTTATGATTTCATATTATAATTAATTACATTGATTTATCATATATCTTGCTAATCATAGTATATTCGTTGAATCCGTTAATTAATATTCCATGGAATTTCATTCTTCTGCTATTTTATCTTCCTTTGAGAAGATGCAGTTTAGTGGGAATTGAAGATAGCGTAGATGTATGAAAACGAAAACTCAATTTTTTTACTAGCTATTAAGCCGTGGGCTGCTCTCCGAAGAATAGGAGGTGGGGAACATGGAAATAAGAGGGATGGATGAAATGCTGTACACTCATCAACACATCCTCAGGGAGAAGATAGACAGAAACCAGTTGCTATGGCGTAGATTGATAACAACAAAAATCCTACAATATAGTTCCAAAAAGCTGGATAACAGACTGTCTTAAAATGTATGAGATATCTAACAAAAAGAAAGAAAGTTCATTATGGGGACTATTAAAAAAAAGGAGTGTGGAATTGACAGGAGGAGGAACAACTTTAGCTAAGATAAGAATCCAGACCGGTATATTCCAGGGAGATGCACTTTCACCATTGCTATCTGCAATAGCGATTAATTTTAACATTTTCATTGCCGCATATTTCGGTTTTCGTGTGGTTTCAGTAAAATTATTTACAGCAAAACCCAACATGCTTAAAAAAGAAAACATATTAAACGACCAGTAAATTACAAAATAGTATATTTCCCAGTGGGCGGGGACTGTAGAATACATCGACTGCTTCTCTGTCGATGAGTAAGGCCCACAAACGAGTGTCATTGAAAGGACATTAAGCAATCTGATGGTGAGGTTCTTGTAATGCTGGTGCTAAGGTGAATGCAGAGTACCGCTTCATTATCATCGCTCATAGGTCTACTCTGACCCAGAATGGTAACACCTGAAAAGGTCCTATCCTTGAGTCAAATAGAACTAAACTGTGTAATTCAGCTAAAATGCATTGTTATAGATAGAATTGTTTGTCCAAGCTAAACTGAATTGTTTGAAATAGATCTTTTTTAGACATATAGCCTGTGTACTTATGCTAAACTGAATTGTCTGTAATAAAACTATTTTAACATTAACTATATGTAAGCAAAAAGCTAGAGCTCTAATAAATTGAACTGTTTGAAAATTTTATTAAAATTACTTAATCCGATGTTAATTTAACCTATAAGGGTTGATACGTCGTAAAACAAAAACACTAACACACCAAAAAATAGTATACTAATCTTTAAGAAATACAGAATAATGAATAGAACATTTACTGAATACTTTTCTAGAATCTACTCAAAACGAAGTTGTGGGTGACCCTAGTCGAGGTCGACCAGAAGGCTCCTTTTTAATAGCTACAACACCAAGCTGTAGGGGAGGGCGCTATTCCTTTCCCTTGATTGATACACTTTACCCTTGATAACTACCTTATAATGTTGAGTGTTAAGCAAGGAGGTATCAAGTACCAATTTTAAAGTCTTTGGTATGACTTGACCTGGGATTGAAACCAGGCAAAACGAAGTTATTGATATTATTTTCCTTTCAGAGATGTCTTGTCCTCTGTATGACCCTAAACTGCATCTGATGTGGAGTCTTTAGATCTGGGTATCTAAGAGATGTGGAGAACCGTTTCATTGCTATAACTCCCAGATCCGTTATGAGCCGGTTTGCAAGTACCTGTAAGAATCCTATGTTATGTTCAAATAAATATGATTATAAATATGTATATTTAATATAACCGTGTGCAATAGACCCATTCTTAAGAAACTAAAAAATGTATACAAGATCCGTAACCTCCAGGCATAAAATAACTCTAGGCAATTTAAAATGCTGTAACAACAAAGCATTTATCAAGCAAAATCATTTAAGAGATCACACCGCAAAATCCTTCTTTTATCAAAGCTCATATAAATTTATTCAAAACAGAAAAAGCGTGATACAGCGAAAATGCAATTAACTTAGATAAAGAAAGAAACAAGAAGCAGAACGAAAGAAAATTAAATTAAAATAAAAATAAATAAAAATCAATTATTATACATTAAAGACCAGAAAGATAAAACAAAAATAGCAAAATAAAATAAAGTCAAACACTTGACATTGACAATTTATACATTATAAATGGTACAAAATAATTTTGAACATCATAGAGTGAGAATTTAAGGTCAAGTTTTAAAGTAATCCAAACATCAACTGGTGTCTAGAAAATATGCACGCAGTATACATTGCAATTGCATTGGTAAAATAGAGTTTGGCAGTGAGACAATGTTTAACACATAACTATATCACTCTTTGCAAGATTTCCACTCATGAGTTTCTCTCGATTCTGAGTGACAGGACTCTGCTCAGTATTCTAGCCAATCTCAAATACATGATTGTCTGTATGGTCTTTTTTCTTTTTCAGATTTCCTTTTCCGCCAGTCTCTTTTTCAGTCGCTTGGGAACAGTTCCTAATGAGCCAACTGTTATTGATTGGTATCTCCGTCAGCTTCATGTTCCGCAACTATTCAAACACTTTAGCAAGATTCTAAGTATTCGTCTAGCTTTTCCCTTTATTTTATTTTCACTTTGTTGTCCACTGAAACAGTGAAACCGGCAGTCATAAGTTCGTTTTTTTTTCTTCATAAGATCTTGATCTTTTGATCGGGATTAAGGGATCCATTTGTATCCCAAAATCTCAGAGGATTTTAGAGACACATTTTCTTGGAAAAATTCTGATTTTATGCTTATTCCATTTGTTGGTGAGTGCAAATCATTATTAATCTAATTATAATTATTATTTTACTCTTTTGAGAGTTTTTCAAACCAGTGTAAGCAGATGGTTTTTCACTAGATTGTCAGTAACAGTAAGCCTCCCCAAGTCTCCAGGACACTTCTCAGTATTCTGGCCGATCCTTATAATGCTTTTGATTGAATGGTCTCCAATTGTCCTCTCATTTCCCAGTCCTCCAGTCCCAGTACCCACCCATTGATGACTCTACCGAGCTCACCAATTACAATTGATACCACCGTCACTTTCATGTTTCATAGTTTTTTTTTTCAGTTCCCTTGCAAGGTCAAGTACTAATCAGTCTTTTCGCTTTCCTACCTCTATTTGGCAGGTTCTCTAATTTTTTGTTGACTATCTCTAGGCCAAGTAATCTGACGGAGATTAGATTATCCGTTTGTCAAAATCCCAATTATTATTATTATCATTGTTATTATTTCATCTTTGTGAGTTTTTCATTCCAGCGTTAACTGGTGGGCTTTCACTGGAGTCTAACAGCTTGTTTCCTCAGGGGTCTTGGACTCATTTGAGTATTCTGGCCGATCTCAGGAATTTTGCATCATCCATATACATCATCCAGGGGATTAATCGTTTCATGTGATTTTTTAAATTTGTCGCCTCCTTTAAATTTCCTAATTAAGAGGTGGAATGGTATCATTCCTCTGACAAATGGTGGTGTGAGTGAGTCTCTTTCTCAAATGCTTTTTTCGAATTTTTATCTTTGATTTTAACCTCCTGAAGTCTCGGATAAAGTTTAGGATTTTGATGGACTTTTGTTTTTCAATTTTCAGCATTTTGTTTTGTTTTTTTCTGTTTTTTTTTTAGGATGCACTGGTCTATTGAGTTGGTCATTTGTTCCTGTTCCCCTGCAGTATCCTTTTTGTTCCTCCGGAATTAGACCACGGCATACATACAAATAATTGGTTTCTTTTCATCTCTGTGGTCAGGATTTTCCTTTTCATAGGTAACCATCGTATCGGTCTATAGTTGCTTGGAATGTTCTCTTTTTTTTTGGTGGGGTCGGTTCTTTTGAATCAAGATGGTTTTTCTTTTCATCATACATTCGAATATACGTTTTTCTAATAGTTATTTACTTAGTTGCAAAGATTTTATGCGGTTAAACTTGCACTTAAACTAGATATAGAATGTCGCAAAAATCTTCAAATTTCCTGTGAAACTAACGAGAAACACTTTTTCAAAATTCGACTGACGTAGGAGAATATGAACTACAAACGGAACTTAATTTAACAATCGACAATATTTGCACACGTCAATAAAAGTGTTAAAGTTGTTTTATTTTTTAAATTTTTTTATGATTACTCTATTTTCTTTCTTAATATGATTAAAATTTACCTTATTCTGTCTCTTGCTTGGTGGTAAATGTTGTTGTTTTCCTTCAATGTACATTCAGTGTTGAATCTTGTGTAAAAACTACAATATCGAATTCCATTTTGCAAGACAGGAGAACCCTCACTATTTGAAAGATTGGATCAAAGAGATTCTTCTGACTCCACCTCCAAACGAGGCAACATTTTGAAAATATCTGTCTTCTAGAAGTAAATTGTGTTATTTATTATGGTCAATTTTATTTCTGTATTTACTTTATCTCTCGTTATATATATATATATATATATATATATATATATATATATATATATATATATATATATATATGTAATTTTGGCTTATTTTTCTCGTTTTTAGGAACTTTATTTTTTCGAATACACACTTTCTATTTATTTCCTTATTTTCTTTTTTTGCTATTATTGATTGCTTCTTACATTTTCTAATATTTTTTTGGCTCTTTAGAGTTTTTGATTTATCTTTTCACATTTTTACTGCTTTATCCTTTCTTTCATTATTTTCTTTCTAATTTTGCGTTGTTCACCACGCTTATCTTTTCGCATTTCATTCAGTGTCTTTGGTTTCCTCCTAATAATTCCTTCTTTCTTTCTTTCTTTCTTTCTTTGCTTTTATCTTCTATTCTTTCTCTTTTCTCGTTAACCGAAATGACTTCCTTCCTTCCTTCCTTTATTTCTTTCTTTCTTTCTTTCTTTCTTTCTTTCTTTTTGCTCCCCATTTCAATTTATTAGATATGATTCATTTTTTTCTTTTTCTCTTTCCTGCTTTCCCTTTAGTCTTTTACTTTGACTGCCCTTATTTTTCTTGTTTGAATCGTTTTTTCTTTGCTTATTTTGTTTTAATTTTTCATTCGCAATTTCATTTTTTATTTTAGTATTTTCATTCCTTTTCTTATTTATGTTTTTTTATCTGTCTATAATGTTTTTTTTCTTTTCTTACTTCTCATCTACGACACTCTTTCTTTCTTTCTTTCTTTCTTTCTTTCTTTCTTTCTTTCTTTCTTTCTTCAATATATTATACCATTTCTAATTATTTTTCGGTCCTACCGTGCCTCTTATTTTTCTTTCTTTGTCACTTAAATTTCTTTCCTGCTTTTATTTTACTTTCTTTTAATATTTTTCTTGTTTTTCTGTTTTTCATTTCGTTGTTTCATTCTTTGTTTACTTTTCTTGTTCGATAATTACCTTTTCTTTCTTTCTTTCTTTCTTTCTTTCTTTCTTTCTTTCTTTCTTTACTTATTTATTTCAAAGTTTTCATTCCTCGCATTCCTTTCACTTTTCATAGTACACTGTTCTGTATTTTTCTCTTTCCATAATTCTCTTTTTCTTTAATTTTATTTCACGTATTATTTCTTTCCGTACTTACTTTCTTTACTTCGTATTATTTATTTCTTTTTTAAAAAATATTCTTATTCTATTATCACCATTTTCTTTCCTCGCTTTTTTTCATTTTTTGTTCTTTTCTTCCTTTGCCACTTAAAATTTTATCTCCTTTTTTCCTTAAATATATTTTCCTTCCTTCCTTCCTTGCTTCCTTCCTTCACTCCTTCCTTCCGTTTTCTTTTTTTTCCTACCTTTATTCATTTAATTCTTCTATTTTCTTTATTACTTTCTCTTTCGCTTCCTTTTTCATCTTTTTTCCCTCCTTATTCAATCTATTTTATCTTCCATAATTCTTTCTTTCTTTCTTTCTTTCTTTCTTTCTTTCTTTCTTTATTCCCCGCCCACTCCTATTTTCTCCTGCGGCCATAAATCCCAGACAGGTTAAAGACAAGCAATTATCTGCAAATCAATAAGAAAAATTTAAAAAGAAAGGAAGAAAGGTTGAAAAAGAAACAGTAAAAAATTGTAGATCAGTGAAGATAAGTCGTTCGACGTGCGATTTTCGCAGACAAAATCAATAATACACACACACACACACACACACACACACACACACACACACACACACACACACACACATATATATATATATATATATATATATATATATATATATATATATATATATCAGCTACATCACACATCAATACACATTTCATTCGACATCGATTTAGATGACCTCTTCCCACAACTTTTAGATTTGCCATTCAAATTACTGCTTCCTTTTATTTCATTTATCCTCTCTTTGTTAGAGATTCATCTTTCACGAACATCATTATTTCCTTATCACTTCCTGAATAGAATGTTTGCAGAGAATTTGTTGAAAGCCGGATGCGTAGAGCAAAAGTAGACTGGGAGACAGAGAGACAAAGACAGAGACAGAGAGAGATTGTTTGATTTTAACGGCATGTCAACCAGTCAAGGTTCATTTTCATGCCTTGTGGTTAGGTAATTGCGTTCATTGTCCATTTATATTAGGACTTTTATGGGGTTGTTTTTAAGAGTTTTTGCACACAATTACGTGATATCAAGTATTCTTGTATAAAGCAATTTGCACACAGTTATATAGTTCTAAATATTCCTAATAGTTGTTTATAGACGATTATATGGTTTTAAGTAATTTTCTGTTGAATGATAATAATGTGTGTGTTGATAATTGTATGGTTGTAAGTATTTTTTGTTGAATGATAATAATGTGTTTGTAGATAATTATATGGTTTTAAGTAATTTTCTGTTGAATGATGATAATGTGTTTGTAGATAAATATATGGTTTTAAGTAATTTTCTGTTGAACGATATGTTTGTAGATACTTATATGGCTTCAAGTAATTTTCTGTTGAATGATAATAATGTGTTTGTAGATAATTATTTGGTTTTAAGTAACTAAAATAATGCTTAGTAAACTATTATAGCTTTAAGTAATCTTTCTTAATCCAAATAATATCCAAACATATTAACTAGACCCATACATGGGACCCAAAAAGATGCAATATTTGCAATGAAAATGTATTGACACACTCCTCAGTGCATCACTTTGAATTTTTCTCCTTTTTCTATCTGTCATGTTATTTCCCTTGTAACATCTGCAGAATTGATCACACTGAGCCACGTCTAATGATGAGACACCAGTACATTTATCTGGGCAGTGTGGATTATTATTTACAAGTCACCATTGGCCCGGTGTGGCAGTAACTCTTAGGTTTGTTAGTTTATTTGTTTGTTTGTTTTGGTTTTATGGCACATCAACCCTTATATGTTATTTAATGTCGAATCTAATTTTATGTAAATAAACAGTTCTATTTCAAACAATTCAGTTTAGCCTAAGTACACATTTTAATGGTCAAAAACATTTATATTTCAAGCTATTCAGTTTAGTCAAACAATTGTCGTTCAAACAATTCAGTCTAGTATAAATATAGCTTTTTATTTAGACACTCTTAAATGGCAAAACTGTTCTATTTCAAGGAATTCGGTTTAGTATGAATACTGTTTCAGCATCAAAACACGTTCAATTTCAAACAAATCAGTTTAGCATAAGTATACAATTTAAATGTCAAAATAGTTCTCAACACAAATACACCTTTCAGTTCTATTTGACCAATACATAGGAACCAATCAGGTGCTACCACTCCGGGCCAGAGTGAACCTGTGAGTAATGGCAATGAAGGGGGACTCCGCATTTCCAAAATATCCAGTATTATTGGAAATTTGCCATCAAATTGTTAGTGTCATATCCATAACACTCCTTGGGGGTCTTACACTTCTACAGAGATGCAGTCCGTGTATTTTGCAGCCCCAGCACGGGGCAAGATAACTTTTAGAGCCCCATTTATGTGTTAAGTAGATCTGTTTACTAATTATTCAGATTTAATTTGAATTCTAGATGTAACTGCAGAGTACTTCTATTGAGAATAGTTACTTGAAGCGATAATTGTTTAATTATGTTTTTTTTATCAGTAACTTGAAAAGATATAACCGTGCGTAAATAAATGATAATTATCAACAAAAAAAGTTTTGCATCAAACCAGATTAGTTATTTGTTCTACTCTTTTGAGAATTTTTCCTACCAGCTGTACCAAACAATTTCTCACTGCAATTTGTGTGACAGCCAGTCTCCTTAATCTCTAGGACTCTTTTCAGTATTCTGGCCGATCTTAATAATGCTGTAGTTTGGATGGTCTTCACTTGTCCTCTTATTCCAAGTCTTCCAGTTCCTTTACTATCCCTTTGGTGATTGTTCCAAGTGCACCAATTACAATTGGTATCACCGTCACTTTTATGTTCCATATTTCTTTTTAGGTCTCTTGCATAGTTTAGATATTTATCTGCCTCTTAGCTTCCTTTTAATCTTACTCTGATTTCTAACGGGACGACAAAGTCCATTATTCGATTATCTTTTTTTTTGACTATCACTACGTCTGGTTGTCTGTCCGATATTAAACGATCCGTTTTTATCTCATACACCCAGAGAAGTCTGTCAGTCTCATTATGCAGGATGGATTCCGGGCTCTGTTTATACTACTTGTTATAATACATGAAACTATATAGTAAGTTGGCGACAGGACTCGATGGCTACCCGAAAGCTCCCTTTTCAATAGCTACAACAGCGAGGTGTAGGGGAGGGCGCTACTCCTTTCTCTGGATTGCTCCACTTTACCCTTGAAACGTACTTTTTAATGCTGATTGTTTAGCAAGGAGTTATCAGCTACCACTTTTTGAGTCTTTGATATCACTTGACCAGAAATAAAAACCAGGTCTCTCGAGCCATTGTCGAATACCACTAATCCAATGGGCCGGTCTGAAACTATATAACTGAGGACAAATTAGAAGTATTAGATACGGAAAAAATCTTTTAAGAATCATCTACATTAAAAATCTTATTACGAACTTTCAAAAACGCAATCTCTAATATCTCAATATAGAATTACACTAGACGGGTTGAAATACTACAGAAATCAAACCATCCTTTAAATGAAAGTCAGAAATAAAAACAATCCAAATGCAGAGGTGAAACAGAAAGTCAGCCGGTGAGAAATAGTAGTTTTCAATTGAATCTGACAAAATATATGACTATTCACTTTTTACTGTAAGTTAGATTGATACTTTTTTGTTTGTAGAATTCAACAGTATTTCTGCAAAAAAAGTAATTATTGTATCCCTTAAAGATTGGTTGCGTCGGTTACTGACATTATGGAGAATCACAGGATAATCTAGAAGTTCTTCCTGATTCTATTTTACATCGTTCTGTTTTAGTCATACCTTGCCCATTCTATGGCCATTTAGAATTTAAAAGGATTTTGAGAAATAATAAATAGTTTCCCTTGAAGAATTGATCCATCGGTTAATGCTCTCATTGATAGTCTCATGATAATCTAAAAGTTCCTGCTAATTCTAATTTACCTTGTTTTGTTTTTGTCTCTTGCTCTTCTATGGCCATTTTGAATTTGAAATGGTTTGGAAAAATAATCAGTCGTTTTATCCCTTGAAGAATGGGTGATTCGGTTAGGGCACTCAATGAGATTCACAAGATAATCTACAAGTCCTTTCTAATTCTATTTTGTCTCGTTTTATTTGTTGTCAATATCTTGCTCGTTCTCTGGCCTTTTAGAATTCTAAAGGGTTTTGGGAATTAAGTTATTGTATCCCAAGAAGAATGGATGCGCCGTTTAGTGCGCATATATGAAGTCACATGATAATCTTGAAGAGCTTTCTAATTCTATTTTTCATCGGTTTTTGTTTTCGTCTCTTGATCCTTCTACGGGCATTTGGTTTTCCTACTTTATGAAGTAAGATTTTTCTCCTTTGTATCCCATTCCCATACTCATTAGTTGAACAATATGTGTATATTTCATCTGATGGTACGCTTGTTGTATACTCAACACATAATATATATGCATATATACACAACGAAGAAGACGAGTGAACACTTCTTTAAAAAAACATACCTCTCAATTTATTTGAAAGGTTGGTCTGTGAGAGGCAGTTGGAAACTGAACAAAGACTGCAACATATTGAGCTCCCCAGCCCCTCTGGACATCGCCGCGTGTCGTTCTCGTTCTCCTGGGCTGCTCAACCGGGGGCCTGGGGGCTCAGCCTCTCTGGGACATGTTCTCATTTCAGCATCTTCTCACCAACTGGTTTCCAAAACTCACTAGGGGTCCCGAGGACCCCTTCTGCCAGGTGGTGGCTTTCTCTACCACATCTTGTCTCTAACTCATCTGATCTCCAACTCAATCGAGGGTCCCAAAGGCCCCTTCTGCTGCGTGTGGCTTTCTCTACCACATCTTGTCTCTAACTCATCTGATCTCCAACTCACTGGGGGTCCCGAGGGCCCCTTCTGCCGGGTGGTGGCTTTCTCTACAACAACTTGTCACCAACTCCTCTGATCTCCAACTCACTGACTTCCTGTCTTCACCGCGTTATATAATAGTTCAATAGCCCACTCAATCTTTGGAATGGCATGTTTGATCGTCATCAAGCGGAAATAACTGTCATGCTGTTCACAGTTCACTCTCTTCCGGTGCATCAGTCTATGAGTGAACCATGGGAATTTATCTTGTCCCATATTTTCAGGTAAGCCTGCCTACGTGATTTCTTCTCATAACTGCCATCAGAATCTTTCACTTCCTTCCGGTGCATCACTTTTGAATGTCATGTTTGACCGGGTCGAAGGTCAATATACAACGCGCTTTCGCCAATTCTTTTCAATAGTTCTTGTATGGGAATAATAAATTTATTAACTATATCTTAAATAAGGAAATCGTTTCTTTCCTTCCGATTATTAAGTGACAGTGTAAAAAAAGCGATATGCTGATGATGATATTGGCCATTTGTGAATTATGACTAGGCTAAATATTATCTCTATCTCTTCGCAACACGATAACAGTTTTTATTTCCTTCCTTGATCATGATTAAAATCAGTTTATACATGTTCATTCTAAATGGTGTCTGTCTTTCTTTCATATTACTGTATTTAAAAAATCGCCCACAAACACACACGCCCGATTCGTCTTGGCAAACGATTTGGTTAATTGGATGTTTTATCCATATCCATGTTGAATACGAACTATGTGAAGTTTTCATAAACCATTTAATGTATTGTTCGCTTGTTAGTATACGCCGTCTAAACGCAAGATTAATATCTCTCCTGTAAGGCAGTCAGTGCTCGACAGAAATGTACTTTTCCAACATGGAAAACAATGATCAGGATGAACGAGATATCTAAATGCTTCACTACAGACATACATCAATTCGATTGAAATCTTTCTTGATTACATTCAGTAGTAAACTAGTGTGAATGAAAGATACAGTGGGGTACAACATACAGTACGTGATGGGAATATAGGAATATATTAAACCTCAATTCCCGCTAAAATATGTTTTAAAAAATATTGCGTCTGATTTGCAAAGTTGACATATCGGGTAATGTTTACGTAGAACCCACTGACAAACCATTTTTCTTCAGGTCTTCTGACTGGGATTAAAGTGTGGCAACTGTTAATCTTCCTCGTTTGAGTTCGTGCAAAAAGTGACAAAGATCAAAAAAGACAATTATAAAGAAATGAATAAAGAAATAAAGATGACGACAGAGTGAACTTTACACTTGCAAATTAGCTGTTTATTTTCGAATTCACTATGCCTACGCATGCCGACACTTTGATTACACTCTGTCTGGCATATTACTGAATAGCGAAAAAAATATTTTGCACTTTAAAAATACTTCCTTCTTTTATTCATAATCTATTTTAATTTAGAAATGAAATAAGTAAAAATACAATATATATATATATATATATATATATATATATATCCTAATGAGGACTAATACGCTGTCAAACACGGTATTCTATAAATCATTGGGATCGACTAAGATTCTCGATTAATATATTTAATAGTGCAATGATTAACATGTTCTTATGAACTAAGAAAAGCACAGTAGACTTCAGCTTTATGATAAAGCACAATTAATAAAATCTATAGATCCATAATCATATATCACTCATATATATTCGATTGCATGTAGAAATGTATGAAATAAACACCGCTTTAACATAGAAAAGGAAAAACAAGACGACCTATAAACGCTATACCACATCAACTTTACACACAAATACACACATCGACCCAGAGTAAAACACCGAAAAACTTTACAACATATCAGCTATCAAAGACTAACTGGAGAAATGAAAAAGAACCCAAAAAGGGGACCAGTAGACCCATTCTGAGAAATAGAAAAAGATGAGTAAGAAGAAAAATTGAACACAAAACAGTGACCTCTATTTAAACCGATCCAAAACATGAAAAAAACATTCGACTACCAAATCTACACGAGTGAGTTCAAATCTCATCCGCTGCCCCATTTATATGATTTTGTGCCACATCCAAGCAAAAACCCAAGTAATTTACTAAATGCTCTTTGAAGAAAGTTACAAGCTGGAAAAAACACGTATATTATAACGAAAGAAATAATTCATGAAAAAATAATATAAATCTCTGATTGGAACAATTCATTTTCAATTTATATTTAAGTATGTTTGATTGAATAATAAAGACACATATTCACGATATAATTTATTCGTTTTTTTCTTTGTTGTTGTTTTTTTTTTTGTTTTTTTTTTTGTTGGGTTTTATGGCATATCAACCTTTATAGTTTATTTAACGCCAAATCCATTTTTATGAAAACAATTCAGTTAATCATGAGTACACAGTTTAATTGTCAAAAACATTTCTATTTCAACAATTCAACCAGTTATATATAACAATTCAGTTTAGTTTAAATACAGTTTCAATGTCAAAAAACAGTTCTATTTCAAATAATCCAGCTTCACAAAAGCACGCAGTTTAAATGTAAGTTCGGTTTAATTGTCAAAAACATTTCTGTTTCAAGCTATTTAGTTTAATCAAACAATTCAGAGTTCTATTTAACCCATAGTTAGGGCCCTATCAGGAGCTAACCCGCCGGGCTAGAGTGGGCCTGGGATCAATGGCAATAAAGGGGTACTCCGTATTCCCCAAAGCTCCATCATTAATGAGACCTCTCCATCTGACAGTTTAGTGTCATATCCAGGACAGTATAATTTAATTAAGATCCTTTCAAGTTTCCTGATGTCTTGGTTTCAGGTTGGAATTGGTGGATGGATTTACCAAAATTGTCCAGAGCACTTTCAGACATTTAATAGGCCATCATCAGGGGTTGGTTGCCTCTGTAAAGAGTGTCTTCTTTAAAAATGCTTTAAAGAGGTTTTCTAGGGTTTTTAAAAATATTTACAGAATTGCATTAACGCAAAGGTGGATAAAACAGATGCACATGGTATCGACTGAATTTAAAACAGAATGCTATCAACGGAAATAGAATATTATCTACAAAAATCGAATATCTAAAAAAAAAATCTATTTCTAAAAAAAATAACTACTTTGTAAGAATGAGCGTTTGTACTGTTATATTGTGTAGTGTTTACTTTTCGAATTTGTAAATATAATTTGTAAATATAAATATCGTTAGTAGATAAAGACATTTAAGTACATTAGCACTGGTTTTAAAATTAATTCTATTAAATTAGGTTTGTATGTTCCTAATATGTAGTGCCTCGAGAATTTCTATTCACACTACAACAAGAACAACACCAAAAGAGGTATCATGATAGTTTTATTCTATATTTCATAGCTCTACGTATTTGTTCCTCGAAATATTTAAATGATGAATTCAATTTGTCTTTGAAATATATATAAATATATATATATATCAAAGATGAGTTTGCATTTTCATAGCGCTAACACACTTGGAAAAGGTGTTAATCAAACTACTCTCTCTCTCTCTAGCAACGAGTAAATAATAGGGCAGATTAGCCTTTTGAACCTTGGTATGCCGACCGGACTAAAAGAGGAATACATCTGAATTCGAAACTGTTAAACTCTGCTTGAAAGTTTTTGTACCAAATACTTTTCGGAAAATATGAGGAAAGGCAAGTAACACCAGGAAAAAGCCACCACATAGAAAGTTAAGAGATAAGAACTGATGAATAAGGTTAATTATGAAAAGACTCTGACCAGGCACTGTCCGTTGGTTAGTTGCTTTGATGGTGTTACGTCATATCAACACTCGTTATGCTGTATTTGGCTGATATCAGTATAACAATCATAGTCTTAAATTATATACGATTTAAATATGCACGTTTGTATTCCTTTCAATCAAGTAAACGCTTCACACTTATTCTGCTACTAATTCAAGGATGATCATATCGTGAGTTTTTTACCGTTTTTTATAGGAAGAAAAAAACGTCCTGCCTCTTGAATCAAAAATATTGAAAGGCCTTTAAAAAATGCTCCTTAAAAGAAAATCACTCCACACACAAAAACAACATGTTTCTTTATTGGTATTTTACCAAATCCCTCTACCAAGAGCAGGATTGGAAACAAAGCCAAGTTTTAAGCGGAGTAAAACTGGCATGGTTTTAGAGTTTTCTTTCTTCTAATCTGGTGTATTAACCAAAGTTAAAAATCCAGTCTGCTTTACTATTTATCCATTGCAGGGGAAAGAACAGATGAATTCATATCTTTCTCAAGGGCATTAGCGTAAGGGAAAAAATCACACAGTCTCGTTTCAGGATATGAAACAGGCTCATCGATCCCATTATCTACAACGATTGATTGAATTTCAAAATGCCAAGTTTCTCATATCTTGATTCAGTCCTACACTCTTTTTAACTCACCTGTCAATCAAACGCTTCTCTTTCCGTTGAAGTAAGAGACCACTATACAACATGCCGCCAATATATCTCAGAAAAATTCTTAAACTCTCATGTAACATATTGATCCTCGACTGAGCCGCCAATCAAGAGATGCACCTGTGTAAATAAGCAGAAGAACAGAAAAAAGGGGCTTCCGGTCGAAGATATCGGAATATCACCTTGACCTGTGGATGTGTTTGAATTCGGTGCAGATGCGTACGCCCACAGGAAGCAGGTTGATGACAAACAATCATATAACCAGGTGCCACAGACGGCTTGGGTTAGTCAGTTAGAGTTCAGTTCTAGTTGCAGTTGGAGTCAGTTCGGGACAAGATGCCAGCGTGAGAATCAGCTTGCAGACTGAGCGCTTGCGGCTCTCGGTGATCCACGGTTAAGCAGCCCAGCCCAGACGCGAAAGAAGTGCTGCTATGTTTAGAAGAACATTGGGTCAATATGTAGCAGTCTGTCCCCGTCTCCAACTCACCTCTCACACATAACCAACATCAACCCTTTCGCAACCCTTTGGCAACCCTTTCGAGAATAAAGTTTGAGAGGTATATTTTTATAAAGAAGTGTGTTCGTTCGTCATTATTATGTTTCCGCTTATATATGTACATGTAATATATATTTGTATATGTGTATATATGCGGCTATACAACACTCATAGTCTGCCAAATTATTAAAAAAAAAACATTATATTTGTCTTTGTCCCCCATCAGTCAGGACTTGACATAAGGTCGTATGACCGGAAGGTCGGTTTATTGTGGGAGTTAAATGAGGGGGATTTCGGTCATGAGATGAAGCTTGAGCCCTGCTTGTCAATTTTGGACATAGGCTCACTGGGTCCAATGAAAACCTGCAGCTGGACAAAGCTTGTCATCAGCTCACTTAGTGCAATGTGAGCCTGATGAGCCAAGCTAGACATGGACTATACAATTCATTGTTGCCGAGAGTAAATCTCAACTGATGCTTCATACAATTACATGCATTTTAAGTGCTAATATATTAATGTTCTTCTGAGTACTTTTAGTTTTTCAATGTTTAATGGCATTTCAACCGATAAGAGTTATTTAGTTCCGAAAAGAACCATTAGAAGAACAGTAGAGGCAGTACTTAACGCATAGCTTTAGGATAGGGTTGTTCATTCCTTTTCCAAGTGCATTAGTCAGAAGGAGAATCTATTAGCGCTTCTGGAATTCTTACCTGGTTACTACAATGTGACAATGCGCCATATTAGCCATTTCAACACGGGAAATTCCTCCTAACAATATTCTAAAGCGGTGAACAATCTATAATTAATTGATATATCAATGCATATCTATCAATTGCAACATCAATGTAAATCTATGAATAAAAGTTTTAAATCTTTTTAATCTGGTAAAATATTTTGTCTTATAGCAGTTTCCTTGTTCTAAGAGCCAGTCACTTCGTATACTTTAAAATCATACATTAGTCAGAGTTTCAATCTAATAATCCGACAAAATACCTATTTGGGTTCTGTCTGTGTCATATCTGTTTTAACATTATTCGAATTTATGTACAAAAAAACACTTAAAAAGCAACCGCACAAAAAATGCTGGGACTGCAGAATACACTGATAACTTCTCTGAAGAGGGGTAAGACCCCCCGCAACGAGTGCCCGGGATAGGACACGAAACATTCTCATGGTTACGCTTCAGTAATGTTGGAGCTTTAGGGAATGCAGAGTACCCCTGCATTGCTATCGCTTCTAGGTCCACACAAGGCCGGTGTGAGAGCACTTGATAGGGTCCTACCTATGGGTCAAATAGAACTAAACTGTGTACTCATGCTAAACCGAATTGTTTGAAATAGAACTGTTTTGATATTTAAACTATGTACTTATGCTAAACTAAATTTTCTGGAATAGAATTGTTTATATGTATAAAAATTGATTTGTTATTAAACAACCTACAATGATTGATTCACCATAAAACCAAACCTAACCAAACCAAAAATGTAAATATTAACATACTAAAAACTTGGCATAAAATAACCCTATAAGGGTTGTCACTTAGTTAAAATTAAACAGCCAATCAAAATCATTTTAAACAATATATGGAAAAGATTAATTAGACGCATTGGTTGGACCCTAAGATACTACCAGTACTAGTCAGATAGGTAAGGAATGTGTTACTCTACACTCAAGTGAGCATCAGATTTGGAGTCTTTCTACTAGATGTAATTTACTGTCATTTCCAGGACACGAAACGTCCAGAAAACGTCTCATATCAGAGATACATAGCATACGTGAACTATCATCGGCTATTCGATGCAGTATTTCTCGTTTAAAGAATGTAAAACACCACTATACACCGAGTTCATAATCATTAATAGTTTATAACAGAAACTGAAATAAATAAATAATTCATTGTTTGGTTTGATTTCGTTATTCATAATTATATCAACCTTCGTGGGTTATTTAGTAAACCGAAAATGAAGCATAACTTAATATATTGGAAGGATACACATTTCTTGTTTGGTTTGTTTCTTTTTTCTTGTTTAATGGCATATCAACTCTTTGTAGGTTCTTTAATGCCAAAGCCATTCTCCTAGAAGAACAGTAGTGGTGCTATTTAACCCATAGCTGGGAGGATAAGGGAGCTCATACCTTTTCCAAGAGTATTTGCCCGAAAGTGAACGTAATAGCGCGATTCCGCAGTCCATTGCTTTAACCATTACACCACGAGGACACCCCCTTACACATTTATCCTTAGCATTATTACACTTATACATTGTAATATGTGGATAAATGATTTTCAGGAAAAGCTTGAGACATTTTGCGAGTAGAACTGTCACGATACACTCTTTCTGAATTGTTTTCACCATAGATTTTTTATGTACTCGTAAATCGTAGGATACTTTGATCATGAGAGTAATTTTTCGAAGCACAAGACCTGAATTATGAATGACTTGGAAAGAATAAAGATTACTAAATTTCCTGCAAGTTATTTGTTATCAGTTACAGCCCATAAGGGGTCATTTTCTTGAAATGAATTAAGAATAGATAATGTTAAGATATAAGAGAAATTTTTGATTAAATGTAATAATTTTCTAGGCACCGTACGATATTGTTTTTATTTGAGAAAGAATTTAAAACTAAGAGAAATATCAATTTTACCAAAACAAAATTATTCTAGCCAAAGATCCGAGGTTCCTTCAACAAGGGATAACAATCCCTCAAAAAATATACATTGAGAGTAATATTAGATTATTTTCTAGGTAAGATTTGATAATCATTTTAATCAACTTTTAGGTGACATTTTCGATAAATCATCTCCTTCCGAACAGCGAGTTATTGATATATACATTGTTAGATAGATAGATAGATTTCTCAAATCACGATTCAAATAAGGAGACACGTTCATTTTTCCGCGTCCTTGCTCAGTGGCTAGACAAAACTATTTACGTGCTATAAGAATCATATTGCATCCCACTTGTGTTGTGTAGTTGAAGTTATTTTTCAAAGTTTATCTGCATTGAGAATGTAGAGGCGTGATATTCTTCGATAGGACAGAGGAATGCTAGATATGATTGAAATTGTTCATTTGGCAAAAGTATTGTAACATTCCCTAAAATCATTCATTCTCTCTCTCTCTCTCTCTATATATATATATATATATATTCGAATGTGTGTGTGTGTGTGTGTGTGTGTGTGTGTGCAAGCCTAAAATTTCTGAGTGTGTGTTTCTGTATGATGAGACTTCTGTGTATTTGTGACAGTTGCACTCTTGTGTTGACCTCTCTACTTGATGTTCGGGCATCGCAAAATGGCCTGATCCTTCAAAACTGTTTTTTTAAGTTAGGCATTCTTTTTGACTCTTAATATGAGGAGAGACCAGTCAATTCTACCTTGCCTTCATTTCAGTCTACTGCACTAAACTAATTTTATCAAATCTTTCTCTCGCCATTTCCCCCTCTCTCTCCCCTAATATATATATATATATATATATATATATATATATATATATATATATATATATATATATATATATATATATATATATATATATATATATATATATATATATATATATATATATATATATATATATATATATATATATATATATATATATATATATATATATATATATCGTCGTAGGAAATGGAGACGGCGGCACGAGTTCAAATCCTGGATGAGACTGATTGCATTTCATATGGCACAAATACCCTTGGGAAAGGTATGAATCCAATTATTATCCCTCCAGCTATGGGTAAATAGTAGGGAAGACTGATTTTTCAGCCTTGGTGAGGCAACTAGTCAAAGAGAAGGAAAACTCTGAATTCAAAACTGTTAAACTCCACTTAAAAATTGACCTTGTGTCATCTCCTGCCCAAGCGGAGGTATATATATATATATATATATATATATATATATATATATATATATATATATATATATGTATATGCTTCAAAAATAGGTTTGCATCCAACAGTGTATTCCTCAGATCATGATTCTGGGACCAGGAAGGTTTCGATACTGATACATCATTATCACTCAAACACAGGCCCCTAATAATATCATTCCTAACAACTGAAATTTTTGGTTTTCCATCACTATTCTATGTAAAGATGAAGACTATTAGGATACATATATGTTTTTGTTTTGTTTTTTTCTGTTATTCAATGAAACTTGAATTTCAGTATTAACATTTCATTTAACTAGCAAGATGACACTTCGTTACTCGGAATGTGAAGGAGAATAGGATTTCCGAGAAATTCACGTAGGAAAACATTTTAATGAATCATAAGGATAATTTAATTTTATATTGGTAACTTGAATCAAAAGACGAGATGAAAATGTCTTGGAAAATCAACACAATCTTCTATGTTGAAAAAGCTCACAAAAGTGCTATTTCATATCGTTATCCGTGCCAACGAATAAAGTATTCCTTAGTTAAACTACAATTCCTGAATCCTTCAAATTGTTTTAGAATTTTGTTATAATATTGACGCACTTATCTCCACGAGAGACACATTTTAATACAAGAAGTTCTTGATCTTGCGAATGGGGAAATAACTTAGAACTATGACACCTATATTAAATTCTAGCTTACATCACCAAGCGCAACCTAAGTATTGTAAAATTTAAAAAAAATATTCAATCATCTATGGGGTCGAAAACTTTTCAGGATCTTCTTATATATAATGCAAAGCTCTTCAAAAGAATTGAGCACTCTGGCAGCCGATAGGATATAAAAATGTAAACAAACGGCTGCTGCTGTTGTTGCTAAATAAATACCTTAAAATTCCCTTAGCAAACGTGGTCCGCTTGTCGGCCGAGAGGTTTGAGATTTAGTCTAACGTAAAGTTGGATGGGTTTCGATCCCGGCTTCGAGCGTCCTACGTGTCTAGCCACACTGAAAAGTTCTGATAGAACGAAACAGTCTGTCTGTGGATGACAATATATATATATATATATATATATATATATATATATATATATATATATATATATATATATATATGTTTGTGTGTGTGTGAACCTGTCTATTCTTAGTGCAGGTTTGTTGTAAAATAAAAGCATAACATACTGATTTTCCTGGATTGCTTCATACCTTATAATCATCATCATCATCATGTCGTGCCGCAAGCACGGATATCCCAGATCATCTCTCGCCACTTCTCCCTATCGTTCATCACCTCTGGCAGGTCTTCAGGGCTATATCCCGTATCCTCACAAAGCTGCTGTATGTATGTTCGAACAGTGTCCTGCATATCTGGTTCGTCTAACTTGGATAGTTTTCGTGATGGGAGGTAGGTGGCCGTATAGTTGGTGCCTTGTGGGGTGTTGCTGCCAGGAATTGTTCAATATTGCTCGCAACATTCTTGTGTAATTGCCGTCTAACTTCTTCTCCAGTCGTTTAGTTAGCGTCCAAGTAGTGCATCCATACCACAGTATCGATACGACGACCGCTGCCTGGAAGAAATTGCGTTTCATTTTATCGGTCAAGTCTAATTTCTATATGATCGATAGCCTTTCGATAGCTGTCCATGCCTTCGTTAGCTGTGTGTCGATGTCTTTTTTGGTTGACCCACGGCTAACGAATCTTAATACTGAATCTTAAACAAGGAGCTATCAAGTACCATTGTTTGAATCTTTTTTATGACACCACCTGGGATTGAACTCCGATCTCTTGAGATTTGGTGAACACTTTAACCATTATACTGTAACACTCCTGAATTACCATGGACACACACAGAGACCTGCACACACACACACACACACACACACACACACACACACACAAACACACACACACATATATATATATATATATATATATATATATACCTGTCTATGCTTAGTGCAAATTTATGGTACTATAAAAGTATAACATATAGAATAAATTTGCCTGATTATCAACCTTTCAAATTTTTGGACAATACTAACATACATCATGAAAAATGACTGTTATCCCTAACTGCATTTGTGACTACAGTTTCACTGTGCAACAATATGAAATCAACCTTGAAAATGATTTTTGGAGAAAATATTAGTTTTGGTTAAAACAAGCAATTTAGAGCGAACGGAACCAGAGAAAATACCAAGAGTTTAACTAAAATGTATTTACTAAATAATTCTTAAACATCCGAAAGAATCTATTACCAAGTGAAGTGATCTCTATCCGCTTGGATTCCCCATTTTTATGACTTTATATCACATTTAGTATCATAAACTTACCAAAAAAAAGAAGGTAACGTTAAATAGTTGCTGGAGATTGACATTCGTCATTCTGATAATCTGTGAAATAATTCATTTCATATCTGAATTTTTTACCAAAGCGAACACTTTAGTCCCAATAAGTACATTGATGGTATGCGGATAAGGTTTTTTTTTGGGGGGGGTACAATGGATGTACCAACAGGATAAAAAATTTTTTTTTAAGTTTTATTCCGCTTAAGTTTAAATGTTATTTTTCACTGTCGTTGAAGATCACAAATTCTCCAGAAATCGATTTGTATATTCAGCCATTCATGAGACGTATGACTTGCCGTCAATTCTATCTTTTGGTTCTATTTTCAGAAATTAAGTAGGTCGACTGTTGTTGAAGGCGACCCGAATACTCTTTTTTCAATAGCTACTTCACGGAGGTGTAAGGGAGAGAGCTTCTCCTGTTCCTGGATTGTTCCACTTACCCCTGATCCTAACCCTGCTATGCTTAATGTTAAACAAGGAGGCATCATCTACCAATTAATGAGTTTTTAGTATCACTCAACCTGGGATTGAACCACGGTCTCCAGGACCATTGGCAAACACTCTAGACACTATACCATTCGCAGGTCCGAGCTAAAGCTGAGAGTTGAATTGAAGACGGAACGAAAGAAAGCGAGACGTGTCGAAGGAGAGACGACGTGGGTAAGATCATGCCTGTTCCATTTCGCCACCCCACTGGCTCTGTCCCTTTTCGTTTCAAGTCTGCTGCTGTTAGTACTCCTCTTTCGGCTGCTGCTGTTGCTGCTCAAGCCCCCATCTACTACTCCCGACCCTTTTTGCCCTTCACATACGCTATTATTACTAATATATATTCATTCATATTTGATATAATTTATATCATAGATTCCATTGAATTTTATATTATAATGTTTATGATATATTCTATTCTTATATTTCATATTATTCGATTTATAACTTATATATTTATCATAAGACATGAAGGCTGTATAGAGATATCAGTAGAATTTCATTTTAAATAACTCTTTCAGTATATTCTAAAACACCGGGGTGGCTATAATTGATTTATATAACTGATTTTCATGCTTCAAAAATTTTAATTTTCTCAGTTTCCCCTGCTATAATCTTTTTATATCATCAACTATATTTAGCAATTTATACTTACGAAAGTAGAATTACAGTTTGTAAGACTTTGAAAAGTTTTAATAATGAAAAAAATGGTAATTAAGATTTAAATAAACAATCTTATTTTACATCTTCTTCTTCTTCTTCTTGGGCTTTTATTTTTGCATTTAGCACCATTTGCAGATAGAATGTCTAGATGACGGAGATTCCCCAAAATGTCTCCTAAAATGTAGGGCGTTTCATTTATTCCAAAAGACAAAGTATCCTCTTGGCAGTTATAGTGCCGTGTCTTTTGACTCAAATGGGGACACTCAGTGATGCTGAAAGCCTTAGAAACAAATTTCAATCCTTAACCTTCAAAACATAATATGGTGAGTTCCTTATTCAGGGGTTTCCCCTGGCCACCCGTGGCTCAAAAAGCGCTCTTCGAGACCCATTCATTCACCGTTCTTTCAAAATTATCTCTTCACCCGTTGATGTTTCCTATAAAGAAATACTATTACATTTCCAGATGGAACGTATTGGTCTTTTTTTTTCTTGTTCAGAATATCTGAAGTCCAAGTTTCTTGCTTGCTATATTCTGAATTTCTTTAAGAACAATTTGGACATTCCTCTAGTCCTGGCACTCAAAACTGAGAAAGTAGTGAGCATGTTTTAAACTACATACCATTATGATTATTTGTTTTCTAAATTGAAGCATTTCAAGAATACGCTTTTTGCAACTCTCAAATCATGAATTTCCTGCTATAAACCTTTTTATTTCAACCTGATATTACTTTTTCATGGTGAACAACATCGTATATCTTATTAATAAATAATCATTGCCACCTCGCGAATCTAGCGCTTTTTTCTGACCTTTTAAGAACATGGCCACCTGATTCTCTAGTTGTAAGGTTTGTGGCTGTCATGCTAAAAGTATTTCGGATCCCACCTTAAACTGACAATTTATTTGTGGTTCTTTTATATAGTTATAACAACAAAAACGTAAAGTTTTTATGATATGAGAATAGTTTGATGGATTGGGCGGATCTCGAGGTGAGGAATAACTAAAGTGAATTAAAATTTTGTGCTCGGAGAGACTTTGATTGCCGTATAACCTCTTGAGTAAATTGAGAGCTTAGATTTCATTGGAGGGTTTAAAAGTCACGTAACAACGAATTCTAGAAATAAGAAGTTACATTTTGACTTTCTGATTAGTTAGTCCGAAGTAGTTTGTGCGGTCGTATTTTCTATCAATAGTCGTAAGGGCTAACTTCTGGCTCAAAGGGCCGCAAATAGTCGAAGATTGTTTAAATGCAGTTGAAGTTTGACTCGGTTGTCGATAAGATGCCTTCAAAATAACCTGTATATGGATGCAGATGTTGTTTTACGTTGTTAATATAATCTTGACTTTAGAAGTCTTATCTAATGTTCTGTTTAGGAAGTATTAATTACGATGACTGCGTTACGAAAAGAAAACAAAACAACTGATTGATTGATTCCTTTTGACAACAGTTAAACATGTCGAAGGTTATTTTATGCCTACATGTTACTTATACATTGGCAGATTTATTTTTTAAGAGTTATTTTTCATAAGTATAAGATATCACGTATTCACATCTAATGGTTTGCTCAGTCGGCTGCAGCTGTAGAATACACCGACTGCTTCTCTGCAGAAGGGTATAACCCCCACCCAAAGAGTGTCCTGGATATGACACTAAACAATATGATAGTGAGGTTCCAGTTATACTGGAACTTTGGGGAATGCGAAGTACCCCTTCACTGCCATCACTCCCAAGTCCACTCAGGCTCGAAGTGGTAGCACCTGATAAGGTTCATATCTATAGTTTAAATACAACTAAGCTGTGGTTTGAGACTAATGATTTTTGCATTTTAATTTCGTATTTATACTAAAGTGAATTGTTCAAAATAGAACTGTTTTGAACACTAAACTGTGTACTTATGATAAACTGAATCATCTGAAATAAAACTGTTTTGACATTAACCCTGTGTGTTGTTCATTCGGTTGGGGATGTACAATACACCAACTGTAACTCTGCAGAGGGGTAAGACCCACCCCTGTGAGTGTGGTAGATATGACACTAAAAAATCTGATGGTGAGGTTCCAGTGATGCTGGAGCTTTGGGGAATGCGGAGCACCCCTTCATTGCAATTGCTCCCCAGTCAACTGTGGTTCGGAATTATACACCTGATAGGGCCCTATCTATGGGTTAAACAGAACTAAATTGCATAGTTATGCTAAACTGAATTATCTGAATTAGAACTGTTTGACTAAACTGAATAGCTTGAAATAGATATGTTTTGATAAATAAACTGTACTCACATTTAAACAGTATGCTTATGCTAAACTGACTTGTTTGAAATGGAACTGTTTTTGAATTTGAAACACTACTTACACTAAACTGAATTGTTTAATATAGAACTATTTTGACATTTAACTGTGTTAGCTTGAAATAGAAACGTTTTTGACAATTAAACTGTGTACTCATGAATGGTTTGAAATAGAACTATTTGGATTAAATGGATTTGGCGTTAAATAACGGGCAAAAGTTGATATGCCATAAAAACCAACCAACCAAAAATCATCTAATCCTTATAATCATAGGGTTTTCAATGATTATTCCGGTTTAATAATAGCCATTTGTTTTAAGTAATTAGTAATAACCCTTGTCAATAATTATAGCTTCAAGTTTCTATTCTTAATACAAATCATTTACAGTTTGATTGCACGATGTATTCATTCGAATTAGAATAATTTTTAAACATATCTATTTGATCAAAAGATGGGACTTAAACAGGTAATAGTACTCTGGGTGTGGGTATTCTTAGATGTAATGACAGACCTTAAGAAGTTGAGCCTCGCCATTTGAGGCAGCTTAGTTTCCTACTCAGGATTCCTATTCTAGGCGTTTTCTTACTCTTCTTTAGGGCATACACAACGCAAATTCTTAAGCCTCGCTGACACGACGGAGAAAAAACTGATTTCTGAGTTAAAAACCCTAGAGTAAAAAAGCGTCAAAATAGATTGTGGTTAGTCGGTTCAAAGCACACTGGAAAGCATTTTTTTTTCCTTTATCAACAGGACTGGTTACTTAATCATTAGTAAGAATGAAAATTCATTAAATCTTACTTGCATAATCATATTTTAAATACATTGTTACCTTAGATATACGATAAAATAATTTCACATTAGCATTGATATCATTAATAATTAAAAATTCTCAAAAAATCATCTTGTATGAAATAGACAGGTCGTATCTTTAGCGTGATTGAAGGAAAAATAAGTTAAAAATAAAAATAAATACCAAAAAACCATTGCTAAAGATATCAAGAACAGACGATACTAAAAATAATCTATAAATGCGAGAGAAGATATAAATAATTCTATTTTGCTAGGATTGCATGTCATGTTGGATGAAGACGCAGACGATATTTAATGGAGTCTACAAACGCAAAAAGCATCGAGCCATATACGATGTCTGCTGAATATTTTCGATAATGGATTAAGACAAGTGGAATGGTCGCAGCCGTTTCGTTCCGTGAAAATGACAGGAGGATAAACGGAAGGTATTGCCATTGCGTACGCACAGGAACGAGGCAATAAGTTTGAATGTCTCAACGTTGCAATCTCTTTTATCGGAAGCGTTTTTGCTGTCTATATACCTATCGATTTATTTACAGATAGCAAGCATGCATCTATCTATCTATCTATCTATCAAAGAAGCAAGATGAATTAGATTATATGTCTTGGAAGTTAGCTCAACTTACACATGACTTTCTTTAATGCTGGTAAACCAGTGTCAAAGTGCATTTTATAATCTCTCTCTCTGTCTCTCTGTCTCTCTCAAACTATCTTTCTCCTTATCTATCTATCTATCTATCTATCTATCTAAAGAGAAAGGTGAACAAGATTACATATCTTAGAAATCGGCTCAACTTACTGATGTATTTCTGTAATACTTTTAATCCAGTGGAAAAGTATTTTTAGAATCTGTCTATCTCAGTCCGTTCATATCTATCTATCTATCTATCTATCTATCTATCTATCTATCTATCTATCTTTCTAATAGAAAATAGGAAAATCTAGCAGAAGGCAAGAGATATAAGATAAAAACTTTGTAAGCATTAGTGAATCATATTATTGTTTTATATTTTCATCAAATGTTTTTGCCTGTTACGAAGAATACTTTTTATAATCTATCTATCTATCTATCTACTAATTTTTTTTAAATCTATCTAATCATTTTTTTCACCAGTATCCCTTTTCAGTTTAAATCCATGAATAAACAAACGGCTAGTAATTATTAGTTCAGGCATATAACATACAGACACACAAGTATACATGCGTACACATACACATAAGCGTACATACACATATATTCATTCACTCATTGATGTTTTAACATTTCTAATGAGCAGAAAGATTTGCTCTGTGATGTATAAGGGCCCTATAGTTTATGTATTTCTCTCTCTCTCTCAATATATATATATATATATATATATATATATGTGTGTGTGTGTGTGTGTGTGTGTGTGTGTGTGTGTGTGTGGATATATTATAAAATTCAATTTTACTGTTCCATCATGAATTTATTTCAGCTCTATAGACTGACCTTCTTCAGAGGGTTAAAATATAGTTATTCATTTGGGTACGATATAGATAGGTTTACATTGCTTCCGGTTAAAAGACAATAAAAAAATTACTTTCTTTAAAAAAAATTGGAGAAAATATCTTTATATACTAACAAATATAATATTTATGTATTCCTCTTATCGTTTTTTAAAATCATATTCTTATTAAAACCCGTTACCTATAATTCAAATTACTACTGACATTTTAAATAACCTGTGAATATCGAAAGGTATCAAGAGTAAGTTGAGATTCAATTATATAATGTATAAATAACAAATAAAAATTGAGTTCTAATTTTCTTTGAAATTGATGTCTATTTCATATATTAAATAATATAAACTGTGTAGTCTAAAAATCAATATTGATATTAATTTAACTAAACGTCTATTTATGAAACATATCGTACTAAACTTCTTGTTATTTATATCAGGAATAATTATTGTATCGATTGTTAAGGTAACTGAGATGAATAATAGATTAATATTGTTACAGATATTGGATTGATATATCGCACAAATCATAATTTTTAATATGATTATCAAGTCAAATAGAGTTTCACATGGAAGTTTATTTAGTCAAGTAGTTTGTTTACATATATTAAAACGTTGTCGTACATAGGATAGTTCCTCCGAACATTTAGGAATCTCGTGTTAAGTTTGAATCTTTTCTTAAATATATATTATATTAAATTATTATCCTATTTATTAAAAAAGGACGTTTGTTTATTTTCTGTATTTTCATTTTTATTTATTAATTACTGTAAGAAATTGTATTCAAATTATTTAATCAATATCTTTTATTATACATTATTGTTTGCATATGTACAATTAAACTGTAAATTATCTAATTATATAGTAAAGCTGAATATTTTAAGATAATTAAATTATACTAAAAATCTATTTCTTTATTTCTTAGAATATAAAGATATTTCCAATGGTTGTTTTTGACAGTAAAAAAGTTATTAAAATTCTCTTCTCGCCGGAAGCAATGTAAACCTGTTTACATCGTTTTCAAATGAATAACTTTATTTTATCCATCTGAAGAAGGTCATTTTATAGACCTGAAATAAATTTATCATGGAAGAACAAAATGGGACTTTTTCTTTTAATTATTTGAAAACTATTCTCGCATTGCTAGTGAGTTTCGATATATTTTTAATCTGAAATTAATTATCTCTTCGATAGCCGTTGACATTGAGCACTCAACTGGATATTTGTATTGATCTTGGATTTTTACTTAATAGTCCAACTCTTAGACTATTTTTCCTCTGAATACATATTGATTTGACATATAAATAAAAACAGTTTTTTAAAAGCAAGTTGTGAATACGCATTTCAAACTTCCAAAGTTCTTAAATCAACCCGAAATTGCCTGATTAAAGAGAGACTTCATCAGTTATTCTTATTTTGATTTTGAAAGGTGCGCATAATAAATTAATCTATGATCTCGGTCTTCCAAAATGAAGACACTGAAAACGAATATCCGGCATGTACTGAGGTGGAAGATTAAGATTAACTAAAACGCTACAGAAACACCGCAATAAATTGGGAGTGTTTATCACTAAGATTTCATTACTGATCCCCAAGTCTGAAAATGGTTTTCAATGTTTCGTTCTGGGGATACGTCATTGAAAGAAAGAGGCAGAGACAAGGACGCTCTTCAGACTTAACTCATGAAGCTGTAAGAGGATTGGTGGAATGCGATCGAAGCAAGGGTAATAAAGAATTAGCATCATCACCATCATCATCATCATGTCGTGCCGCCAGCACGGATACCCCTGACCCTCTCTCGCCACTTCTCCCTATCATTCATCGCCTCCGGCAGGTCTTCAGCGTTACATCCTGTGTCCTCACATAGTTGCTGTATGTAAGTTCGAGCTGGTCGCCTTGCTTTTGCACGGCCATATGTGGGGGTCCATTGGAGTACATCACTTATGAGCTCGTCCTTGCTTCTCCAGCAGTGTCCCGCGTGTCTGGTACGCCTAACTTGTATAGTTTTCGTGATGGGGGGCAAGTGTCCGTATAATTGGTGTCTCGAGGGGTGTTGTCGCCAGAAATTGTTCAATACTGCTCTCAACATTCTTGTGTAATTTCCGTCTAGTTTCTTCTCCAGTCGTTTAGTTAGCGTCCATGTAGTGCATCCATATAGCAGTATCGACACGACCGCTGCCTGGAAGAAACTGCGTTTCATTTTATCGGTTAGGTCTGATTTCCATATGATGGAGAGCCTATCGATAGCCGTCCATGCCTTCGTCAGTTGTGTGTCGATGTCTTTTTCGGTTGATGAAACGCTACTTCCTAGGTAGGTGAATTTGTCTACGAGTTTCAGAGAGGCTCCGTCTAGTGTGGCAATGTTGCCCGTTTGGTTGTAACACATATATTCAGTTTTGTGTGCATTGACAGGGAGGCCAATGCCAGCTGCGGCTCGTTCCAGACTATGCAGTAGTGTCTCTGCTTGATTAGGCGTATTCGCCAGTAACGCCAAGTCATCAGCGTAGTCGGCGTCCGTGATTGTTTTTGCGGGGTATCTTTTGCTTCTTCTCTTAGTCAGCTCGAAGCCATTTTCTCTGATTTTGTCGATTGACGTTCTTAGCACGTAGTCTAGACAGATGATAAAGAGGTTCGGGGATAGTGTGTCTCCTTGTAGTACTCCTGCAACAATGTCGAAGTATTCCGTTTCTCCATCTGGTGAACATACTTTTACTTTGGTGTTTCTGTAGAGAATCAGTATCGCTGCCACGGTTTCTTTTGGTAGGCCGTATGCTAGTAGGATATGTTCCATCTTCCCTCTGTGTATGGAATCGGATGCCTTGGTAAAGTCGACAAATAGTAAAGTCGCCTGAAGGTTTTTTGCCCGAACGCCTTCAAGGATTCTACGGATGGTCAGTATTTGTGAGGTTGTGGATCTATTTCTCCGGAAGTCATTTTGGTTTTTTTCTAAGGATGTTGTTTATTTTGGGTTCTATGCGGTTTCGTAGTAGGGCATTGTAGATTTTGGCTGCTATGGATGTAAGTGTTATCCCTCGGTAGTTTTTGGCTAGTCCGAGGTAACCTTTTTCAGGGAAAGGAAGGATGCATCCCTTCATCCATCTTTCTATCCTATTTTGACTATAGACTGCGTTGCATTGCCGGAGCAGTATATCGTCGAATTGTCTAGTCTTCTACACTTCTGGGGGGATCTCGTCTAGCCCTGCAGCTTTCCTATTTTTAATTCTTCTAAGAACTGAGTAAATATCTTATTTGGTGAAAGGACCTAGTTTAATGTCTAATTGCTAACTGATAATTCTGGTGATCGGTTCATCCGTTATTTTCGGTGGGTTTCCTAGTAGATTGTTGAGATGCTATTCCCACAGTTTTACTCTTTCTTGTTGGCTGGCACCTTTCATTTTTGCTTTGGCTGCGTTCTTCCTTCTACTTACTTCGTTTATTGTTTGCCAGGCTATCCTGGATTGTCTATCTTCCACGAAGTCTCTGATCTTATCTATAAAGAATTAGCACTAGAAAAAAACACATTCTAATCCACAATTTGCTGCATTTGGCTTCATCATATTCTTTGTGAGAAGAATAAGATTGCGTATAGAGTGGCTTCATCATATTCTTCCTGAGGAGAATAACATTGCGTATCCAGTGGCTTCATCATATTCTTTGTGAGGAGAATAAGATCACGTATCCAGTGGTTTCATCATATTCTTGGTGACGAAAATAAGATTGCGTATCCAGTGGTTTTATCATATTCATTGTGAGGAGAATAACATTGTGTATTCAGTGGTTTTATCACATTCTTTGTGAGGAGAATAACATTGCGTATTCAGTTGGCTTCATCATATTCTTTGTGAGGAGAATAAGTTTGCGTATCCAGTGGCTTCATCATACTCTATGTGAGGAGAATAAGATTGCGTATCCAGTCGTTTCATCATATTCTATGTGAGGAGAATAACATTGCGTATACAGTGGCTTCATAATAGTCTTGGTGAGGAAAAATAGATTGCCTATCCAGTGGATTCATCATATTCTTTGTGAGGAGAATAAGATTGCATATCCAGTGTCTTCATCATATTCTTGGTGAGGAGAATAACATTGCGTATCCAGTGGCTTTATCATAGTCCTTGTGAGGAGAATAAGACTGCGTATCCAGTGGCTTCATCATATTCTTTGTGAGGAGAATAAGACTGCATATCCCGTGGCTTCATCATATTCTTAGTGAGGAGAATAAAATTTCGTAAGCAGTTGGCTTCATCATATTTTTTGTAAAGAGAATAAGATTGCGCATCCAGTGGCTTCATCATATTCTATGTGTGAAGAATAAGTTTGTATATCCAATAGCTTCATAATATTCTTGGTGAGGAGAATAACATTGCGTATACAGTGGCTTCATAATATTCTTTGTGAGGAGAATAAGACTGCGTATCAAGTGGCTTCATCTTATTCTTTGTGAGGAGAATAAGAGATTGCGTATCCTGTGGCTTCATCGTATTCTTTGGGAGGAGAATAAAATTGCGTATCAACTTGGCTTCATCATATTCTTTGTGAGGAAATTAAGATTGAATATCCAGAGGCTTTATCATATTCTTTGTGAGGAGAATAAGACTGCATATCCAGTTGCTTCATCATATTCTTTGTGAGGAGAATAAGACTGCGTATCCAGTGGCTTCATCATATTCTTTGTGAGGACCATAAGACTGCGTCCAGTTGCTTCATCATATTCTTGGTGAGGAGAATAAGACTGCGTATCCAGTGGCTTTATCATATTCTTTGTGAGGAGAATAAGACTGCGTATGCAGTGGCTTCATCATATTCTTTGTGAGGTGATTAAGACTGCATATCACGTGGCTTCATCATATTCTTTGTGAGGAGATAAGACTGCGTATCTAGTGGCTTTATCATATTCTTTGTGAGGAGAATAAGACTGCGTATCTAGTGGTGTCATCATATTTTTTGTAAGGAGAATAAGATTGCGTTTCCAGAGCGACAGGTCTTTTATCGCCACAGTGAAATGAACCGTTTCCCAAGACTATCATTAATGGTGACAAAAAAAATGGAACTTTTATGACAATTTCCCATGCAGAAGCAGCAGATTAGCAACGCCAAAGACGGAACTTCATAGCAGAAAATTCATATTGCATGTATGGTGGGATCGTCGTGGTGTTAATTATTTTACGTTTTTAAACCGAAATCAGATATACAATGCATATTCTTAACAGCTATAATGCGTACTGGAAACTCTTTAAAGAAAACGCCACTCACTCGTCAATCAAAAAACGTTGTGCTTTCAAATAATAATACAAGGTCATATTCAGTAAGAATCACACAGAATATAAATATTGGATATAAGCTACTCTTTCTACCCAATCCAATATATTCATAAGACTTTGCACCCCACGATTTTTATAGCTTTAGTTTTCGACTAAATATTTGCTTAAGAAGATGAGGTGAAAACATTTATGGAAAAGTTCTTGACCTATAAAACAGCTGGACTTTTTCCAGAGATGGATCATCAAGCTGCCTGATACATGGCAAGAAATGATTCAAAATAACTGTGAATATCTGGTTGATTGAAATTAAATCATTATTGAATTACTTAAAAAAACAAATAAATTATATTTCCTTAAAACGGAAATTATTTGTAATCAGGTTAATCAAAATGGCGGTAAATAAGGGAAACTATTCCAAATATGAAGTCAGTCATCAAATCCTCCGTGGCTGAGAAGTACTCAGTTAATCAAATTTATTAACCTATGTGTGATGTCTAAGAAAAAGCATGTTTTAATCAAAAGAATGTATGGACATTGGCTGAAAATTTGTTTGATCAAACGAGCCAGATTAGAAAAGACAGTTCATGTAGGAGAAAAACACTGACTATCCACTAAAACTCAAGGCGCTGCAGTCAGTAAAAAAAAGGTTAGACTGACAGTGTTCTAGGACGAAATTATCCATCATTATTGATTTTTTTCCAAAACGGCCTTGCTTTAAACAGTGCTCCCAACAGCTAACTCCTAATACAAATTTCGCCTTCTTATTGAATTTATATATATATATATATATATATATATATATATATATATATATATGTATGTATATATATATATAAAAGAATCAATGCAAGTAAATTAATATGCTCCTCTTAGAGTTCGTCTCTCAGAACATTTAGCCAACTAAATCCAATACGTTCTAAATACATTTACACCACGCCGCCTTGTGCCAGACTGAACAATCTGACTTAAATGTAATTTCTGCATTTACACACCATTTATATATATATAAAAAAGAAAACGCTTTGCTATCATAAAACGCAAAAATCAATTAGTACCCACGCTTTCCCTCACACACACACACACACACACACACACACACACACACACACACACACACACACACACACACACACACACACACACTCTCTCTCTCTTTCTCTCTCTCTCTCTCTTTGCCTTTCAGTGTATCTATCACGCATACACAAACACTCTTATTTCTCTCTCTCTATATATACATATATATATACACAGATACATACCCATCTCTTCGTGTTTCATTTCTTTCGCGTCACTAATTTGCTACATTTTTTCTTTATTCTCGCTCTTTTCATTTATTTGCTTATTCTGTTTTCTCCCTATTCTATGGGTTACATTATCACAGAATGTCATGAGATATAAGAGAACGCGTCAAACCATGAGGCTGGCAGCGTTTTCAACACACGCCATTACACCCTTCCTCAGTGCTGTCATTTTCAATAGTATCAGTAAAATAAGACGCAACGGAATTCTTTCTTGTTCGTGATGCCAGCCAATTGAAATGGTCTCGACAGATGGAATTGGTCGGTCCCCAGCTTACAGCGTGCGCTACAACAAAAAAGGAAAAAAAAAAAAAAGAACTCGACGAGAAACGGCGTAAGTATAGACATAATAACATATATAAACTTACAACTGAAAAAACGACCAGGAATATATCTGCTTACATTCGCACGATTGCGAGGACACAGACCCCAACATGCACAGAATAGTACGCACGACTAGCTACTTACAAATATATTGATGGAACGGTTTGTCTATACGTAAGAATTCACAATGAGACAAAAATTGAGCTTCAAGACTGTTCTTTTGTAATATCCGCTGTGTAGCAAACTCATTGTCAATAGATTTTTGACACGTAAGTTAAAATCAGAACGTTTACCGTATCATCATACGCCCCCATATATATATATATATATATATATATATATATATATATATATATATATATATATATGATATTAGTTAGAAAGTGTTGGTTTGGATTTCCCTGAATAGATGATGTAACGTTTCATGTAAAGTACCACGGTTGTATAACATTCGTCTTAAACTTCATGGAAGACAATTGCATAAATAATAGAATTTCCTAATGCAACAAACGAAGCCTTTTGTTATAAGGAAACAAAAGAAATAAAAGTTACTGCAGAACATAAAAATCGTCCAGAATTGAGATTTAAAATTCACATAAACGGATTCTTATAATTGAAATAATAATTCATATTAATGAAATAGATCTTTAATATTTTTTGCCCAAAAATATGGCATTAAGACACATGGAGGATGTAAAGCACGGTTTGTTATTTAGTAATATATAAACTAAGAACAGATTAGAAGCAAACATTTTTATTTAACAACTGGAGATTTTAGTTTCATGAAATATTGCTTAAATAAACGAGATTAGATTATTTTAAAGAATTGCATAAGTTTTTTTCAATCATGAAGAGGAAAATTTGGAATAATGAAATATTGAGAAAAAATGGAATTCATTGACGAAAATTTGGATTATCAATTGCTTGCTTCTGTGTAGGATTCCTCATAGTCTCGTGGCTAACGTGCTGGACTGTGACGCCGTAATAAACAAGTTCGAACCCCACATTCGAACATTATCTTTGGAAATGGTATGAAACCTCTTATGCCCCTCCTCTATGGGTAAGATAAAATGTCATTCTAAAAGGATAAATTTGATATTTAATAACCCACAAAAGTTGATATGCTATGAAGCAAAAGAACATGTTCCTTATTTTTACGAGAGTTTCAATTCTTTTAAATTTAGATTTCACTAATTTAAAGCAATATTTCTTATCAAAATGGATTCATCTCTGTTAAGTGGCAGGTTGATAAATCTATTATTGTAGATAGAGCCTTCTCATGGTCAACTTTTTCAATATTCACTTGGATTTAGATCTAGACTGTTAGCTGGATATTTCATTGCTTTTATTGGTCCCTCCCGAAGAAAAGCTTAAATCGTCTTTGCTCTGTGACAGGATGTATTATCTTAATGAAAAGACTGTTGAGTCAATGCTATTGCTTTATAATTTTTTATCAGTCGTTTTGATATTTCAGATGAGAAGTTTTTGGCAAAAAAGCAGTCTTTTGCGCCTGTAGCATACTTTATTCTCATTAGACCTAGTCATTTGCTCACACACCTGCAAGTCGATATGTCGAAATAATTTCGTCCTCTTCCAAATCTCATTTACTGAAATCAATGTCAACACATGCATAGCGAAAGCACAAAATTTGTACTATACGATAAGATAAAACTGAAATTCTATCACGCTGTGGCCGTGTCATTACTGTTTTATGGTTGCACCGCTTAGACTTTAGGGAAATGCCCTGCAAAAAAAAGCTAGATTGAAAAACACAAGGGTGCTCTGAGTTGTTTTGAAGGAGTCTTGAAAGCAGCAAACAACAAAACTGCAGTTGTACGCTCACTTGTTTAATTTTCTTTGGTTTGGCTTCTTTTCTTTAATAACGTATAAAAAAATCTTGGGTTATTTAATGCAAAAGGTGTCCTTGTGAAAGAACATCTATGAGACTGTTCACCAATAGCATGGGGGATAAAGAAGTTTATACTACTCATAGTATTAGTACGAAAGTAAATGTATTAGTCCGACTCTGGTTTGAACTTGCTTACTTCGAAGCAGCACTCCAAAATATTCGGCATTACACCGCGAGGCATAAAGAATTAACACACAATCAATGTTCTCAAATGGATTCCAACGCATTGACGTAAAAGTTTGGCTTACTGGCAAAGTCTTACATTCATAATTTCAGTGAAAATACTTTATGCTATCTAGAGAAGTTACCAAGCTCGATTATCGATAGGAACGGGCGCAGAAAGAGAGTCCGCACGGTCATCCCTTGTTAAGGATAATGGAAAGTTATTCCCAGCGATCTCTTTTTGAGGACTTTTGGATCAGTCATAATCTCATGACAAAAAAAAAAAAAATCAAAAACCAAAAAAAAAAAAAATCAAACAAACATACTTAATAACAGACCAGTGTTTCAGTTCTATCATAAGAAAGGATTTACCGATAACCACGTATTTTAGAATATTCTTGTAAACCACTGATTTAACAGTGAGTTTAAATGTACACTAAAGAGCAATCAAAGACATATTTCTTCTGCTGGGAATATCATCTATAATTATGTTATATGCATTGGTGCTGCCATATCTCAACAAATCGCATCTAACATTGATTGAAATATAATAGGTTGATATTTGCTTCACAGTAATATTTTACATCTGCACATTTTTCATGTGATTATTCTAACAGGAGAAGAGGAATTTGATATAAACTAACGCACACACATACACACATTAGTATATATATATATATATATATATATATATATATATATATATAAAAGTAAACTTGGCGACTATAGTCGAGAGTGACCTGAAAGCTCCCTTTTCAATAGCTACTACACCAAGATGTAGGCGAGGGGACTACTCCATTTAATCTTTGCTATGATTCACCCTGGGATTGAACTTTGGTCTCCATTGGCGAACACTCTATTCATTATGCCAATGTATAAGTGCTTGACACTTGGGAATTAGATACAAGAATTGAAAATGATTTACCATTTACATATACTCATTTTACTAAAGTTATGGAGACATTTTCTGTATTTTTCTCATATATTTTGATGATAAAATTTCGTCTCGAAAGACAAATATTGCACATACATACATCCTCATTCAGGATTTGATCTCCTGTCACTGTGTCCAATTTTTTCGACGGTAACCCATAGACCACGAGCTTATGCGTGCATGCACGCGTACGTTCATGTGTCTGTGTGTGCATAGGTATAGAATTATATATATA